>CAKNXH010002275.1:81618-97530 GCA_932178445.1 Andricus quercusramuli | reverse complement strand
AAAAAAAAATGTCCAGAAACAAAGAATAAATAACTAATGAAAAATGAAATGCAAATTTTTCATGTAAAGATGTCGACTTTTTTTGTCATTAAAAATAATTTGTTTTAATTTTTATTTCTAAATTTTTTTCGGAGACAAAAATTATTTTATTCACGGGCCGTTAAAAAAACGCACCGACTGGGGGGAGGGGACTAGCGTTACAAACCCTACTATAGAAAACGCGTTGTGGAGGGGAGACATTGTTAGGAAAAAGCGTTACGTATTTTTTTGCACGGTCCTTTAGAAAATAAAAAAACTCGAGAAAAATCGCTCAGATTTCTTTAAATTATCACTCAAGAAATAAAAGTACGTAGTTTTCTCTCATAAAAATGTGCAAATTATTTGAAAATAATGATTAAATTGGACATTGTCAGACATGCACCAACGTGACCGGTCTGAAAAATGGCGCCAAAGAATATAGACACGTGCACCTAAGAAAAATCCCGGAAAAAAGTACAAATGACTAATAAGAAAAAATTGAATGGAACAGTAAAGTATATTTTTTATATATAAAAAAAAAAAAAAAAATTTTCATACTTTGAAATGAAAATTCTAAATTTTTGTCTTGCACCATGTGAATAGAAAAAATTTAATTTATATAAAAAGAAAAAAATCGCATATTAGTAAATTCCCTTGAAAAAATCGTGAATTAGCGTTAGAATGCTACAGAAAAAAAATCCTCACACCTAAAAAAAATCAATAAATTCGCGCACCATCTAATAAAGTAATCCGCTCCTCTAAACCTGAAAAATCCAGAACTACACAAGCTCCATTTTTTCGCCGGGGCATCCCTATGAAACGTCATGCACCGTTCAAAATGGCAAGGAAGGAAGCGACGAGCATGGCCGCAAGTGCAAAAATCGAAATCGAATGCAATCATTAACTTGGGAATGGGGAATAAATACTCGAAGGTTCTACTGGGAAATAAAGGGGGTCAAACAGGTTTAAACGCAACAATGCTTAAAGGAGGGGAGGGCGTAGACGAAAAACATAAAACGATAAAAATGATTAAATATGTATGAAAGGAAAGGGGGGAAAAAGGGGGGTGGTGAAATTGTAACCGCCACCTCGGGATTTCGCGTCCCATTATCCGGCAAGTTGATGCATGCATGGAATTGGAACAAGGAAATCGGGCAAAAAAACGCGGGAACGATTCACAAGCGACATTTTGTTTTAGGCGGAATACCGAAAATACTGAGAAAATATGGATGCTTACCTTCGTCGGCGCCCGCCTTTTTCGCCGCTGGTTTGCCGCGAGCCTTTTTCTTTGGAACTTCAGGGACTTCGTCGGATTCGGCGTTGTCCTCGTCGTTCAAAGGTTCGTCCTCATCATCGGATTTTGCAGCTTTCTTCGCTTTCTTTGAAGTGGCGTCGCTCTTCTTGGTTGATGCCTTGGACTTCTTCACCGGTTCTGGTTCTGGCGTGACCTCGGGTTTTTTATTTTTTGCCGCACGGGGAAATCGGGGCTCTCTGGCGTCATCGGACTTCTCGGTGACGGCTTTTCGGCCTTTCGCCCTTTTTGGTGGAGATGCGTCATTTTCACCGGTGCCTTCAACAGCAACCTCCTCTTCGCTGCGCTTGTTCGTCTTTCGTGGAGGCATTTCTAAAACTTGGACTTAGGCTTAGCGTGAACGCGCCGAATTTCTGTAGATGATTTTTCAGGGACTTCTGGTACACTACCGAAGCCGGGATTGAGATCGAGGTGAATTTAAGGTCGGAAGGAAAATTCGGACAACTGCAGCGCGTCTTTTTGTGGGTTTAGATTCGAGTTTCACCGGTATTTTATACGAACTTGACGAACTGCCGGATCACAAGCTTGTTATCTTCCCACGCGACTGCACGTTGGCGCTCGAAGTCTCGAACCACGAATGTTTATCGACGTCGAATGGAAGCGAAGTGCCGCGAAGGACGGTTGGCGGATGGGGTGATTCGATTTTGAAAAGTTCGAAAAGAAGACCAATGAGGAGTGGGAATTGAACCTTCGAGAGTGGGGATTGGTTAATAGACTGTTCGTTGCGCCAATTAACTGGCTCGATATTTAGCGCCTAAAAAAGTACTTTGTAAGAATAGCTGTGATTCGTCGAGAGTACTTCCGGTATAGAAAAGGGGCGTATTTCCGGTTCGCGTCTGGTTCGTTCGTTTGTTCGCTGACTCCCTCCATATTTTCGAAAATTTCAGTCGGGGAATATTCTCAAGAATATTCTCAAATTCGAGAATATGTCAAGCGTTGCGAATTTTTAAATGTCATGTTTAGTTGAGAAAAAGGAAATTCAAACTATACAATACTAATGTAAATTTTTTGAATTTTTATGGCTGCCATTCAAATTGTGCATTCTTTCATTTTCCTCAGTCATAGCTGAAAAAATGCTTAAAATATGATGGAGAATATTCTCCTTCTCGGAATCGCGGGAGAATATTCTCTCTTTAGAATTTGACGAGACCAGACGCCTAACCGCGCCTGACTCACGCCACTCGCCAGACCATGCGCCAGACAGATTCAATTCAAGGCATTCCAGGCGAAAAAAGCAAATCGAAGCAAATGCACAAGCAAAAATGGCGTCGAAGGGTCAACGTTGGATAGATTCTGGCATTTTGCGGAAAAAACCCACAGAAGAGGAGCCGCAGGATCTGTTGGTGTTCGGGTACAGCTGCAAATTATTTCGGGATGACGAGAAGGCGAAAATGATTGATCAAGGGAAGCATTTGATACCGTGGATGGGCGATAGCACATTGAAGATAGACAGGTCCGTTCCCATAACCTAGAAAACATTACCTAGAATACGTATATAATTTTGTATAAGAACCTGTACGCGTGACACGCTCGGAGAACTAATCTCAAAATTAAAGACGAACGAGACACACTCGAAAATTGAGACCCAAACGGTTTAACGTACGGATAAGCAAAATCTGGAGACTGTTTAAGGTTTCCGCAGGTGTTTTGGCCGTGAAGGCGAGTGCTCTACATGAGCGCAGACAAGGTGCTCTCGAATGTTTCGATTCCTGGTGCGAGTGGATGATCTTCGGAGCTAGCAGCAAGGTGAGACACAGCATAGAGAGACAAGTGGCAGCTGACTGTCATAAATTTAAACAAAATTGTGACCGTTCAGCACGGTATGTATTAGTATTCTAGAAATCTGGAATCCATCCTGAATTCCTGAGAGGCACAATTTGGATTCTTAAATACGCTGTTTAATCTTGTCATCGAATCATTTTCTTTTTCAAGTTTTCCTTACTTTCAAAGAATTATTCATCTTTATCTAGTTTTGGGACTTCAGACTGATTTCTTCACCTCTGGTCCAATTTGATTGAATAATTATGTAACTTAGCAAGACTTGGGTCTAAAATTCAGGTTTTTCTATTTCTGAAAGCTTCAAGTTTTATTGTATTTATTTCTATAACTATACTGCTTTGAAATTGAAGAATTTTTAATGTTTGTTTTGAAATGCTTAAATTTTCAGGCCTTGAAATTGAAGTTTGGCTAATTCTGGAACTTCATTACACATGTTCAATTTTTTATGTTTCTGGATTGAAATTGCGCTATTTTAGGAGCTCACTCTTTAAATTGTGCAATTTTTAATGTTTTGATTCATCCCCCCCCCCCCCTCTCTCTTTCATGCTTTCAGTGCTTTCAATTAATAAAAGGCTGTGTATATTCGTACCACCAGCCGTACTCAATATTTAAAAATAATTGGGAGACCCGGAAAAGGATTACATGTTGGGGGGTAATGGATAAAATTTTCCCCAACCATGCCACTGTATACTCGTCCGGTTATTTTTTGTTAAATGTCCGGTAACGTTCCGTATTAATTCAGGGTGTCGAGCGAACTGGAATGTCTGAGAATTTTGTGCACCTAGCACATTTTTATTTTCAGCGTAAAATTATTGTTACATATTATGTGATTCAATGGTAAAAACCTGTGACGATTTGAACATCGTCGATTTATTACCAGCCAATCAGAAACTGGGAAGTGCTTACAATTTACTAACCAAATCATTGTGCAGACAATGAATTTGACTACTAATGCCAGTATAAAAGTAAAAAAAAACTGGGAGAAATTTCTTTTACTGTTTTTTTAGCCTTTTTTCTGCTATTTTTTTATCGATACGTTTTTAAATTTCTAAACACAGTATTTGAGAAAACATTTATTTTTTTAATTTTCTAACAAATTTATGATCGCATCACGATCCTGAGTTTTGAACTTTAATTTTTAAAATTGAAGCTTTAACCATTTTTAATTAAAGCGCTCAATAATTTACACGTTAAGAATGGAAACTCTCAACATTATTCGATTGAATAGTCTTAAATTTAATGACGCTAAATTACAAACTTTAAATTTATATACTGTTTATAAGTTAAATGATTGAAAGATTTCTGTTCCTCGTTATCATTTTCTATTCTAAATTGAAGAATGAATCAATATATTTTTAAATGTTGAAAATTATATCATTTTGAAGCAGCTTTACGTTATTAACATTAAAATGGAAAATTTTTAAATTAATCATTTAAAATTAAACTCTTTTTAAATTAGAAGTTAAATTTTTTTTATTTTAAGTCGTTTTAAATCATTAATTGTTCAATTGTTATTTCTACATTAAAATTTAAAATATTTTTTCTTGTAAATTGAAAATTCTAGTAAATGAAACAATTAAAAACCTTCAAAGTTTAAATTTCGAACTCTAAAATTGTAATGATTCAAAGCTTTCTATTTAAAACTATTCAGTTTAAAATGTTTTAATTTTGAATATTTAATTTATAATTGCTCATTTTAAACAAGAAAGGCAAATATTGCTAAATGTTTCAAAAATTATTTTTTTTTTTTCAACTAACAAATTTCAATTTGTAATGGGTTAAAAATGGAATATATTAGATTGAAACATTATTTGAACATGGCATTTGACATTGAGCAAAAGCATTCGATTATTTATAAATTTATTGATTTGAAACTAATTAAAAATTGAAAATAGTTTATAATTTGTTTACGTGTGATTAACTACCAAGGCTTTTGACTTGAAACAGTCAACTTTTTAGTGTTAAAATCTGTAAATTGCTTAATTTGGAACGGATTCAGAAGACGTAAAATGGAACATTGTTATACTTCAAGATTTTAGAATTACGGTAAACTGAATTAATTGAGAATTGAAAAAGTTAACAATTGAACTTATGATTTTAAAAAACAGTTGAAATCGGAGTTATTTAAAATTGCATTTATATAATGTGATATTAAATTTGCGATATTTCAAATGACTATACGGATTTTTCTCCTAAAAATTTGTAAAATTACCATTGACAAGATAAATCCACTATCATTTCTCGGTATTAGGGTAAAAATTCAATATGGCAAAAAAAAAAAAAGAATTTTTCTAATAAATTATTATCATATTTTTGTGAACATCAAAGTATTTATTTGTCCTGGCAAATTTTTAATCAGAAGTTTTTTTCTTCAAATTTTAATTTTTATTCCTGTTAGTATTTATTTTTGTAATTTTTATATTATTTTTAATTAACGCATATATGGTGGAAGTTTGTAATGCTTTTTATATATTTCGTTTTGAGTGATCATTAATTTGAAAATCGAATATTCCATATTAAACTTTTTTTTCGCAAGTTCAAGAATTAATATTGCGAAACAAGTGTTAATAATTTTAAAAAATCGGCCTATATTCCATCGAATATAATCGATGTTTTGATAAAACTGTGCTGATTTCTTCTTTGATCTGCCATGGTCTGAACTTAGAACAAATAAAAACAAGTTAAAACTTATTTTCTTCCAAGTTCAAACCTTGGCAGAATTCAAGGAAAAATCAGCACCATTTTTCTGTGTTACATGTCTTCAAACTTTCGTCCTGCATTGTTTTCAATTTTAGTTTAGATGTAATAAATTTTTTATTTTTTCTAAGCCGTTCCCATTGGTAAAATCGTACGAGTATATCTAGTATCTTTTAGTACTTTTTAAATTAATAATGATGTGCGAAATTCAAATACATATATCGTAATAAAAGACCGGGGAAAACGTTAATTTAGATCCGAGAATTTGCCGGGAATAAGAAAACGAGATTTCGCAAGACACCCTGTTAATTTTTCAATCTATAAAACAGAAGGATGTTTTGAAACGCTTAAGTCAAAATCAAATAAATCGTGAAAATAGTGATTTTTCCTACATTTTAAAATATTTTTATCTGTTCTGTATATATTTGCAAACGTTTTTTGCAATTTTTTATTTTATCGTAGTCGCGTGTCCTGTCACAGGATTTTAACAACTTGTAAACTTCATATCATGTCTCTTAGTTTTATATTTTCATACTCTCTTGGGGTTCCCTTCATTAGGAATTCATATTTTAAGCGGTTTGGAAATTTGTTTGTTTTCGAAAATCTCATTGTCTAAAATCGTCAACTTTTTGGCAATCATCCATAAGCATTTTATTTTTGAAATTGTTCAATCTCGACCGATTTAAATTAAAGCTTAATGCTACACATTTATTTTTCAGTACATTGTTCTTTTTTCTGCGCTTCTAAAATTATATACAACTTTTTAAGATTTTTTTTCAGAGTCCCACTTCTTAATTTTAAACATCCACATACAGCTTCATCAGTTTTTAGTTATGGCAGGAGGTAAAGAAATCTGTTTTTATAACTGAATCAGTCTTTAGTTTAATTAAACTTGTATTTTGATTCAATTTCTTAACTGACCTGTATATAGAACACAAAATTAACTTGGGCCTTCCATTTCCTTATTGATCCAACAAAATATTTTTCCTATCTTTCAATATTCTGTAAAGTGTAAACGTATCATTTTTTCTGAATCAACTAAATTTGTTTTATTGTAGATTCAAAATTGTAGGGGCAGTTTGTTAAGAACTGGCACGAATTCATGTGTAATACATTACACTATAAAACAAGATACTGTGTGTAGCTTCATGCAATCAGAACTTTACAAAAATTCCTCTAATATTATTTTTGAAGTTTTTACATTATTGTTCCGTGTTTAAATTTAAATTAAAGTGAAAGGAAATCTTTATTAATTAAGCAAGATGTTATCGTGTGCTTTTCACACACAAAAATTGACCCCTGTACTGAAAATCAAATACTGTATAAGATAATCGTGAATTTTAATTCTTAGGTTTAAATAATTATTTAAAATAAACTACGTTTCAGTTAACTTTTAAGAAAATATTTTAATTTGGCTTTGACATTTATAATACATACCTTTAGAATTATTGATTCATACAACATGAAACATCTGCTGTACACTTGTATTACCTTTTGCTTCATCATAGAGGAAGCTTTGTAATGGTAACAATTTCTAGAAAAGAAATAATTTGTTTAATTAAACTTTTCTTATTTCAGAAATGTCTAATATATTGTTCTAAGCAATTGTTCGGATGTATGTGTGTGTTTGTGTGGATGTCACAGTGTTTCGTGCATACGATAATTTTAAGACGGTTGCAAACACATTGGCGAAATTACATACATATAATATTTTAAAAGTGGTATTTTCATATGGAGAAACCTTTTTTGTTCACACGATTCATAGTTTACACACGAATATCAAAGATTCCTTGACGTGAAAAAATCGATTGACCAATAAAATTAATACATTTTATTGAAGAGTATAAGGAAGTTATGGTCATTCATTATATTATAATTTTTGTTACAATAAAACTGTTCTTATTAACATAATTCAAAGTTAATGCAAGAATGGAAAGGATTTCTTGACTCGCGATGAATCGATTGACCTATAATGTTAATACATTTTATTTAAGAGTAAGGAAGTTATTGACATTTATAATATTTTAAAAATTAGTTTTTTATAGTAAAACTGTTTTCATTAACATAATTCAAAGTTGGTGTAAGAATAAAAAAGATTCCTTTATTCAAGACGAAGTGATTGATCTAATTGTATTTTTGTGTTTTATGGTGAGTGGAGGACCCCTTTCAGGGCACCCGGTAATATTTTATTCAAAAATATTTTCATTATTAATTTCAAATAATTGAAAAAAATTATTAATGCATCCTCTATGGGGAAGCAAATGTTTTTGCTAATTAATGGTAACGAGGAAGCAAATTGCTTATCAAATGAGCATCCTTAATTACGTATTAGTTGATAATAACTGTAGATCTAAACCGATTGTCCTAATTTAATATCACACATGCACATTGCACACCATAGTTGAATATTTTAAATTTCAGCCTTTTAAACCATGTTTAGAATTTATAATCAGTTTCATTTGCGCCTTAATAATATTTGCTAGTTCTTTAATATTGTAAGTGAATATAATGTACATATATACTATATAATATCGAATACTGTTAAAATTTTCATGTGGTTCTAATCTAATTTACATTTAAAGATTGATTTTGCTACCTATTAATATAATTACGAACCCTGTGCTATTTTCAATATTGAAAATTCTTGTTGCTGCATGAATATTAAAACCAGTATTCATTTTTCATTTTATCTCCAAATATTTCAAATCTATAATGCTTAAATTTATCAGCTCCCGATAATTTTAGGTAAGTAGGTTACGAAATGTCTTATCTCTTCTCTTGAATATATGTTTGTTCACGGATAAGTGATCAAATTTTATAGTAATTGACAATCTTAAAATATGATTACATTTTCGTATCTTTGAAGAACATTTATAATACTATACTTAAATATTAATATAATTCTGGATTTGTTAGTTATTTAGATTAGTTATTTAGATATTTGAGATTTATCTACTAATTAAATTACCACACGTTTTATCTTGTATAGTATTTGATATATTTCAGCTTTGGTCCAGAGGTAAAAAAATCTGGAGTCTTTAAGAACCGAAACGGATTTGAATAAAATTCTTAAAGTTTTTTTTTGGTTATGCATAATATTAATAATTGCTTTTACCGTGCAGCATCATACATATTTTTGTCGAGTTCATAATAATCTTTTATTTTTTTCTAAGCGTTACAAAAAAAAAAGAATTATTTACACAAATATGTTGAAAACTCTGCCATCAGTTGCCATACTCTGAGACATTTTACTTTCTATAAGATTTTTATATTTGACTAAATTTCGAAATTTTTCTACTTGAAACTAAATATTTTTTCGTATATTTCACAGGAATCGTCCTGGTGGGATTCTCTCGTTGATTCTACTTTATTTTCAGATGCCGAGTGCCCTTTTAATCACTCGAATTTTTGCAACTTTTCTCCTCTAATTGAAGTGTTATTTGTCTATAGATACGATGGACGAGGGGCTCTTGGCGACTTACGGATATATGAACCACCACCTGGTGGCTTTGACCAGCGGACGTTTCTCACAGAGGATGAATACAAAATTGAGCAGCATTGCGACGAAGAGCGGTATCGTTCCCTGTACAACAAAGATGCCGAGGAATCTCTCTACCATGGTGAGTGATGAATAATTATTATATTAATAAAAAACTTTTTCAGTTTTTAAAAGAATTCCTCTTTTCCCCCTGTCTTCAAGAAACTTTCATTTTTCTCTTTTCGCTTAAATGCGAACTGAATTAGTAGAAGCCCACCAGAAAATCTATTTATTTTTTATTGGAACTTAATTCTTTTTGGTTGAAAAGTCTACTATTATATTGTTGGTTAAAAATTCGTCTCTTTTTTAAATTTCAACTATTTGGTTGAAAGTGCAACTATTTTTGGTTAAAGTTTAATCTTTTTTTTTTAATTCGACCATTTGGTTCAAAATTCGTCTCTTGTTTGAAAGTTTAACTATTTGTTTGCAAGTGCAACAGTTTAGTTGAATAGGATGTACACTCACCTGGAAAATCTGAAAATGTCAGGGAGTTTTTATATACCTGGAAAACCTGGAAATGTCAGGATTTTTTTTAAGTCATTGTATTTTTTCAAGAGCGTGCTTAGTTTTTTTATATTTGTAATATAAAATTAAAGAACAATTTTTCTTAATTTGTAAAAGTAGCTTTATATTACTGAATTTAATTATCTGTTGAACATTCGTTTTTTTGTTGGAATTAAATTTTTCAACTGAAAATTGTACTTCTATTTTGGTTGAAAAGTGATCCTTTTTTTAGTTCAAAACTCAAGTGTTTGGTTGAAAATTCGTCTTTTTTGGTAGAAAATTAATATTTTTTGTTGAAAATTCACCTTTTTGCTTAAAATGTCAACAGTTTGATTGTAATTGTTCCTCTCTCTTGACTGAAAAAACTTTCTTGGTTGAAATATCAACTATTACATTTTTCGTTGAGAATTCATATAATTTTTTGGTTAGATTCATCATTAAATATTTTTTTGTAAATTACTTTATTTTGTATTTTTACTGAAAATTTAACTATTAAAGTTGAAACTTTAACTGTTTTGTTGACATCACGTTTTTATTTTGTTATAAATTAATTTTGTAACTGAAAATTTAACTATTTCTGTTGAATATTTCACCATTCTCGTTGAAAATTCATTTCTTTGGTTGAACAATCACTTTTTTTTTACTGAAAATTTAACTATTCAATTCTTTAAAAGTTGATATTATTGAGTTGAAAATTCATGAAATTTGCTTAAAATTCAACTAGGGGGGGGGGGGGCTCCACGCATGACAAAACAGAGAGAAACAGGAGAGAGACAAAATAGTTTGGAGTCCCTTGATTTAGGCCCACTGTTAGCCCCAAAATCGACGATAATTCCAGGTTTCACTGTATTCCTGTTGAAGATTCATCATATTATAGTTGAAAATTCATTAGTTCAGTTGAAAATTGAACTATTTTGTTGAAAATTGTTTTTTTCTTGGTTGATAATTAATTTTTTCAATTGAAAATTAAACTATTCCATTTCTGGTTGAAAATTGATCTTTTTTAATTTGAAAATTCAACTATTTGGCTCAAAATTCAAGTAATATGTTGAAAAATCGTATTTTTTGTAGACAATTAAATTGATTTGAAAATTCCTCTTTTTGGTTGAAAATTCAACTATTCCAGTTAAATAAACATTACATTAGATAAAAATTCATGGTTTTAGTAGAAAATTAAACTACTAGGTTCAATGTTAATTTCTTTTGTTAAAAATTCATCTTTTTGGTTAAAAATTCAACTATTCCCGTTAAAGATTCATAATTTTAGTCGAAAATTCATCACTTTGGTTGAAAATTTAACTATTTTGTTTAAAACTCGTTTTTTTCTGATAAAATTTGAGTTACTTAGTCCTTTGGCTTATTTATTTCCAGAAGAGGAGATGAAAAGACTGCACCAAGCTCTGGATTCCGAAAATGCGTATGGACAAGTCGCTTACAGTTACAACGACGATGATATTCGAAAAGGAAATAACGAGGATTCTCTAAGCCCAAAACCGTCCGAAGGTTCTCAAGATGACGAAGCTTTCATCGTTCCCCCCGAATTGGAAGTACCACCCGAGATGGCAGTGGTATGAATAGTTTTCTATTTGAAGTTTATAATCAGCGAGGTATTAGATAATTGTTGCAGTCAGAGACTTCTGCATACAAATTTTTTATCTTTCCAGTTGTTAAGTTTTAAATTTGAAACTTATGTTCGAAGTGGATGTTTCCAGCTTAAAATTGTACAGCGTATTGCTAGACGCTTTTAAATCAATTAAAAAAATGTATATTTTTTTACTGGGATGATACGATATGGCCTTTTGATACCACAAACAACACGAAAGTGTTTTTAAATGTCTTCACGGCATTAAGAAACAAAATAATAATCTTCCGAAATTATCCCGAAAAAAAGTTTGAAAATGATTTCTAATCTTTTAATTTATAATCCTTTATTTTTAAACCAAAATAAGTTGAACAATTTTGACTGAAAAAATGTCCCAAACAGAATAACTTTAAATTAATACTTTCATATACTTGAATAATTATAAATTTAAACGTTTAAAATTGAACAATATTTAACTATGGAAGACCCAAAGAAGTAACAATTATAAGTCTCTCCAAAATTAGAATATTTTAAAACTGTACTATATATCAAATGGTCTAAGTTTCAATGTATCAAAAGTTAAAATTTTAAGTGGTTGAGTTTTTAAAACTTGAATTTTACAATATTCGTTTTTAAGCCTGTTAAATTTTTAAATGGTCAATCCAGAACGTTACAAATCAAAAATTGTTTATTTTTTAATGCGTTTTATGGAATTAAATTTGAAATTGTTTAATTTTGATAGGTTTCTTTCTTCAAATTGCACAGTGATTTAATATTGTACAATTCTTTTAGGTAAATTATATTGTATTTGTAACGCTTCGAGTTTCGACTCTTAACGTTTGATCTTAAAATTGCTGAATTGTAAACGTTTTATTTTATAATTTTCAATATTTCGAATTTAGAATCGGAAGTGATGACTTTTTTTCGTTATTTTTCAGCCGGATACGCAGAAACTAAACGCCATAATATCGAAAACCGCCCTTTTTATCAGCCGCCAAGGAGGTCAAATGGAAGTTCTAATAAAGGCAAAGCAGTCAAACAATCCGCAATTTGCATTCCTCTCTGTGGATGGTGCGTTACATCCGTATTACAAACTCATGCTCGAGACTATCAAGTCTGGAAAATATAACCCAGAAAAACTGCCCGAGAAGGAAGAATCCGGTACGCATTTCATTCTTACTTAGCATGTTAATTATATAACTTTTCACGATTTCTACAAGTCCGCTTAAAGGGCAGAAGAACTTTGAGCAATTTATAATAGTATGATCGAAGTTGACCTAACTGAAACAATTTTATGCTGGATATGATTAGCACCATCTACTTTGATCCCACTTAATTTTTAATTACTGTAAGTATTGGCATTACGTTGTGACGACGAGAGTTCAGCGTTAGTTTCAGTAATTCCTTTAACTTAAACACACTAGTCTAATATGCATTCTTTTCTGTTTCGACCAGAAGAACCGGAAGAACAAAGCGACGAAGATGATGACGAGCCTTATCTTCATCCCAGCCTCGCACCTTCATTCGCCAAAGTTGAAGCTGTAAGTTTTATAAATCCACTGCAACATGTTTCGCACGATTTTCTTTTAGGATTTTCTTAATAATTTATGTTTTTTTTAGGCACCAAGTATACCAAGTATAGCTTACAAGCCTTCAGCTGATTGTGCTTACTCGATGTTGGTGAATAGAATTACAGGAAAACCACCGCCTTCGAAAAACCCACTGCCACCGGAAGTTCCAGTTCAACCTATCTCAATGTCTGGATATTACCAAGGAATGCCTCCACAGGTAATAAAGTCAATTTTCAACCCATGTTGCTACAAGACCTGGAAAAGTCAAGGAATTTTGAAAAAGGCCTGTTTTTTTTTTCACATGCAACTATGTAGTTCAAAGCCTTACTAATTACTTTAATACATACTTCACGTCGAATTTCAAATTTGCGAATTGATATGAATTGAAGGGTAGAAATGCAAAAGGAGTCAAGCGCCAAATTTTCGAAATCGGGTTTATTAGCTCAAAAAATCAGATCAATTCTATTACACATGCCTGCCAAAGAATTTTTTTGGGGGCTCATTTTTCAAGATTTGTGTTCATGTATTCACAGTCCGAGAAGCTTTTCTAACCACAAAGTAAAAAATCAAATTTCATTTTTCTCGACACTGGCTAATTATTTTTAATTACTATTGGGTCCCTTCCATTCAGCACTGAATAACCTCGAACCCAATTCCTCATTTTTTGGAAATATGCTAACTTATTACTGCTATCGTCATTATTTTGAAGTTGAAATGTCAGTTTTACACCATTTCGAAGTCATAATTAGATTTTCAAATTTCGCGAAACTGCATGGTTTTCTTTAAACAAACTTTTTGGAAATCAATTCGTCCATTCAATAGCTAGAATTCAAATTTTTAGTTTTTTCTTAAACTGCAAATTGATTCCACAATTAATGTTGAAAGATGTTAAAAGTCGATCCGGACCCAAAATCTAACCTTGAAACGTGACCTGTTTCATTAAATTTCTCGAAACCGGATAGCTTTTTGTGAGCAAAATTTTTTTAGTTCGATAGAGCATGAAAGTATCTCGAAAGTACTTTCTTATTTTTTTCTTAAATGGTCCAGCTGAATTTACAACATGTTTTTAGTCTCTCCTGAAAAAAGTGGAAAATGGGGCTTGACTCCTTTTGCATTTCTACCCTTCAATTGATTTTTTTACGAAGAAAAATAACAAGTAAGAATGATTTCGGTGTAATTTGTTGTATGTCTCAATTCTATTTAATTCACACAATACATCAAAAGTTATTTAAATTACGAAATAATCTGTTTTTGAATTTGCATCGTCTACAATTTTGCAAGTGTCAGTTCAGGGCGGACGAATCCCCCCCCCCCCCCCTCCTTAGGGTACTATTAAAATGTTGACTGTTTTCACCTATCACACCTTTTTCAAACAAAATTCCGAATTTAGGAAGTCTGAATACTCTGAAAAATTGTTTATGAAAAACTACAGCGTTCGACGGGTATGACGTTTCCACATGAAATTTGAGAAAGTTATGAATTTTGAGTTCTACAGTTTCCTAATTTTTCATAGAAATATGTAATTACATATTTATTAAACTTGATAGAAATTCGTAATTTCTTACGAAAACCTATTAAAAATGATGAAAAACTGAATCTTCGTTTTGGAGTTGTAGATTTTCTCATTGTAGACAAATACTGGCAAACTTTGGAAAAATCTGCTTATAATTAAAGTTGCAAATTTTAAGCAAATATTTTGAGGGCAAGGTGATGGGATAAGTTAATTGAGGGGTGAGAAGGAGCTCCTATGCTGGAAGCTTTTTTTTAGTCCGATTTTCTTCAGGAATGGCTTGAATTAAGGCCCCTGGAAATTATCGGGAAATAACGACGGTAAATTGAGGCCAAACGCAGAAGCTATTTTATCTAGTTTTTTGTATACTTAGTCTAAAGAGTAGTAAGACTTTCGGCATATATGGAGCCGAAACGTCTGATGAAAATTTAAATCTCCTTCATCATTTACGGACCCCAAAGCCACAAAAACGAACAACTAATATAAGTACTGAGGGTCGCAAAAAGCCAACAACAAGCCAGGGGTAATCCTGTGTACCGTTCGATGTCCGTCGGATTATTTTATTGGATTTAATGCAATACTCCTCTTACAATTTCCGGTTTTTCGAAACGTCTAACATAGCATCGATTAGCAAACCCATTTACGAAGAAAAATTACTGTATAATTTTTTTATTCAGTCGATTATTAACATAAAAAATTAAGAATTACGTTGAAAAATGAGGAAAATTAAAATTGAGTTTCTTTTTGTTAAAATATTGATCCCACAGCAGAGTTTAAAAAAAAGTTTGACTACTACTTTGGATCTACTTCAGCTTTGATATAGAAGGTCGTATTCAAATGTTTATGTTTAAAAAGTTAATGCCCATAGTTTGGCTTGCTATATCTGTAGCGATTTTAAATAAAATCATGTTGTAATTTGTTAATCAAGAATGTAAAGCTTCATTAAGAAATTGGCCTTCGCTACTTTTACATAAAGTAATACCTTTTTGTATTGTAAACGATAATGAAAAGAGTCTCGTTTTCAGTTTCCAATAATCGCAAAGACTTGTAATAAAGGTGAATCATTTTCCTAAAAATTGAATAATAAAATGGGTTTATTTTAAAGTTACTAGGACCTATTCTTTGTTTATTATTAAAGTTTATTTGTTTGGTCAAAATGTAATGGGTCCCTGCGACTGTTAAGAAGAATAAGTTCTTCGGAAGCTATCCATATATAAAGCGTACCAAATTGTTTGTACGCTACGGGCGTAAACTTTTCATTCTTCCAAGGAGCTCTCCCTCCTTGCTCGAGGTGCCTTTGCCGTAGTAAAAATTTGGGATGGTTTATGGAGATCCCATGTCCATAGAAGAAGAGCCTTGTATTGATCAAGAAAAAAACATTAAAACGTGAATATCTCGAAA
>CAKNXH010002275.1:59699-81518 GCA_932178445.1 Andricus quercusramuli | reverse complement strand
ACTTTTTCGTAATCAGCACATCAGCAAATATGGTGTGTTCGCCCCTGAAGGCTCCATCTTGGCTATAGTGTGTGTCTCCGCGCTTATAGGGCTTTTTTTTCTTTCGATCATTCCATGAAAAATATAATTTTTTCCGAAAAAACGGCCTATACCGCACGTCTCACTACTCTTTAGATGATGTATACGAAAAAATAGACAAAATGGCTTTTCCATTTGGCCTCAGTTTTACCGTCGGAATTTCCCGAAGATTTTCAGGGGCCTTACGGCTCTGGGCGTGTAGAATTGAGACAAAAATGAAAATTTTTATTTCAAGTTTTATTTCTTTTTTCTCAGTGGTGGACGAACCTGAAAACGAAGAGAAGTGAGGAAAGTTTGGTCCGCTTCTTATCTCTTCTAAAAAAAAAAAAAAGTATTCAAGCTAGGACCTAGATGTTTTTTTAATCACCCCGTTTAGTAAGGGACTTTCCATAAACCACGTGGTTTCTGGGGGGGGGGGGTAGACGAATGGCTACGGTGGACTACACGGATTGGGTGTCAAAAAGTGACCAAAACTGAGCCTCGTGGTTTATGGAAGCCTCCTAAACACTGCGTAGCGTAGAAAAATACTGGAAACTTTAGAAAAATCTGCTTCCTATCTAAATTGCAAATATGAAAAATAAGAAAAATGAGGAAAGTTTCGTTATTTAGACACCTGTGCTGAAAGCATCTGTAAAAACGTTTTCATAGAACGTTGTAGTTTATCTTGAAACATCTTTCCACCAATGTTTACATTGATTAATAATTGTACAAGAAATTTTTGGTGAATTAGTGTGTGTGAATAGCTTCAACTGTATTTTTAAAAAAATTTAACTGAAATTTCTTCAAAAGTAAACTTGAAAAAGTCGTGAAATCTTATGAAAGCGGGCTTCTGTAGTAACCCAGTAAACCTGATAGATTACTTTTTCATTAATTTCCCAAGCTCTCCCTGCTTTTCAATAAAGATATTTGCATGTGTAATTTCTTTAACTCGCTTCTTTTTGTTAATTCTGTTATTCTAATCTATGTTACAGCATCCATATTTTTCACAGGCTTACCCGCCGTATCCAGTAGCTCCTCAACAATATTCCCACGGTCCAGTGCTGTACGGAGCAAACGGACACGCCAACAATCCACCACAGGTTTCTGGCACACCAATTCCATCTTCAAGCGACGCACCTCCTGTGCAAACTCCACTGAAAGAACCACCTTCTCTTGTGCCATATGGACCAACACCTCCGAAGCCCCTAAGCAGACCTTCGTTTATCGTCCCGCCTGCAGAAGTTCAGATAATCATAGATAAAATGGCAAGTTACGTGGCGAAAAACGGAAGGGATTTTGAAGCAATTGTCAAAAATAAAGGTGATTCCAGGTTCAATTTCCTTGAATTGTCACATCAGTATCACGGATATTATGTTCATAAATTGACGATGTGCGAGGGCGATGTCAACCCCAGAGTTCTGACTGAAGAGGAACTTCTTCAGAAGCAAGAATTGAAGGAAGAGAAGCAGAAGAAGTTGGAAGAGCTGCAGAAAAAGCAGCAGAGAATGGAGGAAGTTCAGAAGAGAGTCAAGATGATCCAGGCGAAGAAGCAGGGGGACTCTAAATCAAAAGATGATTCTGGAAGTAAAAACATCACGACCGTTTCTTTCTCTATCAAGAAACCTAAGGAAGGAGAGTCAACTGTAATAGAAAAACGAAATGCTCTACCTTTAGAAGAAAGCGATGAGGAAATGGATGAGGAGAAGAAAGAAGTTAATTCCAAACCAAGTTCGCCACAAGATCTAGTTGACGATAGTTGTTCTCTGAAAAGTGAAAAGGAGTCGACCAGTTTCGAAAAGAAATCGCGGATTGATGAAAAAGATTTAGTGGACCTTACAGATGATATTTTGGAAGATTGTCAGAAGGATTTAAGGAATAAGCAAGTGGAAGATAGACTGAAAGATAAATTAGCAGCAGCAGCGAGGGAAAAAATGGCAGCAAATGCGTTGAAGGAGAAGCAACTTCAGCTTGAAAGGAAAAAGAAAGCTGCGATGTTTCTGAGTCAGTTGCAAGCACCGATCGTTGTAAAAAGTATTGAAAAGCCACTCTCGTCTTCGGGAAGTAAAAGAGATCCAGATTCGGATGAAGTTCATTCGGTTCCTTCGGTTCCTTCGCCGATTAGAGAAATTGAACCTGATGAATCGAACACTGCCTGCACACCGTTGTTTGCAAGATTGAAGGGAGCAGAGTTGAATGCCAAGAGGTCGAGACATCGGTCTAGGAGTCGGAGTGGTAGTCGGAATCGAAATCATTCTGAACGAGAAAGACATAGGAGCCATAAGAAACATAAGAAGAAGAAAGATGAAAAAAAGCACAGAAGGTATGTATTAAAAGTTTATTGTTATAAAACTTGGTTCAAACCCAAGCGGCTGGGGACCCTCAACTACTTGAAAAATATTTTATGTTCTTCATTCTACGATGCGGCACGGTTTACTGCATAAATGGTTTAATTTTTAATTCTCAAATTTGCATTTTGCCGTAGTAAAAAAAAGTGAGATGGAGCGAAGTATGCACATGCTAAAAAATCATCTTCATTTTCATCAAAAAATTAATAAAAGAAACAGATGTTTCAGTGATTTATCAGGTACGAAATTATGGTAAAGTCACTTGGAACCCTAGAGACAGCTCCCCAACAGAGATTGAGTGGCCTCGGAATTTTCGTATCTTCATTTTTAAGCTGTCGAATTTGATTGAAATAAATTTAAAAAATTTGAGAACCTGAATTTCAAAATTTTAACTTTTAGTCATCTTAGTGTTTTGAAAGTCTTGAGTTTTAAATTTGGAAGTATTAAGGGTTTCAAATTTGTGGTATTTTAATGGTTTCTGTTTCGAAAGTGTTGAGATTTCCTAATTTTTAAAGTTTTTTTCACTTTATTCAATTTGTAATGTTAACAATTAAAATTAAGAATTTTGAAGGATTCCGCTCAAAATGGTTTACTTTCCAGTTATATTAATTTAGAATTTCCAAATTATTCAAGTTAATTAATTTAGAATTATTTTAATATAAAGCACCTCAGAGCAAAAGGAAGACTCCGCAGAGTCGTGAGGAAAAACGAGACAATTATCGTTGCGCTGCCTTACTCTTTAGTCATTCTGCGTAAGAGTTTCTCTTTCTAGAGGTACTTGTCTCGTTTTTCCTCACCACTCTGGGGGGTCTTTCTTTTGCTCTGACGTACTTATATATCCAAGTTGTTTACTTTCACACGATTTTAAATCAAAATTGTCGAACTTCGAAAGTTTCAATTTGAAACTTTTTCAAATTAGAATTTTTCAAGTATTAAGGCTTTTTCGTACTTACCCGATTCCTACATTGCCGATATTTTTCTCTCGTTAAATTCCTAATTACTTAGATTTACTTGAACTCCTTTTTAATCCTGTTTTTATGCTATATGGAGTTGAAAAGTTGGGCAATTTGATCCTACATTTTCATAATTTTACACACAAAAATTATTTCAAGCAGTTTTTTAAAAATTATAAGCATTTAGGACCAAACAAACCTTCCTTAGTGCCTTTTCTTTGATCAACTTTAATTTCCCAAACTTTTCAATTCGATATCTCATTTCGTGTGGACAGAAGTTAGGAAAAAATAGGAAGGAATATAAGGTAGAAATTTGGCAATTATGGCATGACCTTTAAACTTACATTTTGAAATGTTATATATGGGGTCGTTCTTAAATTACGTAAAAGTTGGGGGGGGGGCACTGTGTGTACATTTGTTACGACATAATGGTTCAAAAGAGTAAGGTGAAGGGGGGGGGGGGGGAGACCGATAATATGTTGCGTAATTTAAGCACAGCTCATGATAACTCAATTTCCAATCACTTTTAGTTTTAAATTGTTTCAACAGTTTTCAAATAATTTAAAGCTTATCAGCCATGAAATGATATAGTTTAAAAATGTATAATTTTGAATGATGTGAAATAGAAAATGTATTTTTTTGCAATTTTTAATATTTAAATTTAAAATTATTGTAATTGAATTGGCACATTTTTCAATTTAATGTTGTTTACATTTTAAGACTTTGAAACTAAAATTGTATGATGGTTAAAGGATTTAAATTTGATAACATCAATTTGAACATTATGATTTTAAATTGTTCAATATTTTTAAATATGTATTTACTTATTCAGACTTTAGATCAAGAATTATTTATTCAAAGATCTTATTTTCATTTTTAAGAAAAAATTTAGTCTCAACGGCTATAGTGCTTTATTTTTTGTGATTCTAATTGAAATGGCAAACACTTCAAATTTTAGAGAATTCGAAAAGAATTGTGACCCACCTCTTTTTCTGTTCATTGTTTTATCTCTTTGTTATAATACAATTAATAAATAATAAAATAATGATGAAGTTGATCATTTATAATTAATTTACAATCAAGTGTTAAGTTTTGTTATGATAAAATATACCATTAATACAAAAGTATTAAATTTGATATCTCAAAACCTTTTATAATGCAAAATAAAATAAAAGAGTGTACAGAGTTTAGTTAAATTATTAATTTGTCTGTAAAACCATTTAATTTCGTGTAACAGTATCCTCAACACCTTATGATTTTAAAATAAGACGGGCGGGCTTTTTAAATATAAAATGTTTAAAAAATTACTTGTAATTGTTTACAACTTTTGCAGAATAATATTTTTTAATTGTATCAAATTTAAAAACACTAAGACCTATCATTTACATTTTCATTTTTTTTTATTGAAAAAACCTTAGCTGAATGAATGGCAGTACAAAATTTACTTTTTGTTTTTTTTTTACAACAATATTTATACACTTTTTCTTATCTTCATTTACGACAAAATGAATCCAGTGAATATTTCGAAGTACGAGTCTAAATATCCGGACTGTTCGTACGTTTATCACACAGTTAAGTCTTAAACATACGGACCTGGCAAGGTGAAGGGGAAGCTGGATAAGGGTAGGGCGCGAGGCTTGTATCCGGACGTATTAATACTACCTATTTCAAAACCTTGTCAAATTTTCTCATGATTTGAAAATAATGTATTATTTATATTTGTATAATCATTTATGGTAAATAATTATTATATTATCAATCAGCTATAATTAATATTGTACACGTGTCATTGGATCTCAGGAACTCGGTGTGCAGAATGACCGAGATCCTCATAAAAAAAAAACACATTTGTGCAGATTTTTTTTCTATCGGGATCTGAGGACTCAAGACTGTCCTAAATCCTGGAATTCGTGTAGATATGCTATACTTCTGTAGATATATTGTTTCTTCATCAAGAATTCTCGAACATAGCTGTACATATGCGAATAAAAACCTAATTATCTCGATATTTAATTACAATGTTTAATAATTATTAGCATAATTAAATTTTTCTTTTCATAACGAAGCCAACGATTTAAAAAAACTAGTTTTTGGTAAAAATGCAGTTGTATAGTTTCTTTTTTAGGATGGCAGTATAGGAGAGTTGAGCAGTATCAAATTTTATTTTAAAACCTTAGTAGTAAAAACTGCACAAATGTCTATTTGAACGATTTCAAAATAAACTACTTAGGATTTAAATAATACTTTGAAGCTTAAATATTTTTTCGCTGAGTCAATACAAATTTAATATTTTTGAAATCTAAAATATTTCAGGCGCTCAAACTTGAACTATTTTTCACTTGAGCTTAAGATCATTCAAAAGTGTAGTTTCAAATCTACATTCAAAGTATTAATTATAGTAAGGCCGAAACGACAAATCTTAGAAACAAATATTTAATTATACTTATAAGTATCAACATTTTATTATTAATGGTGGTATTTTTTAAAAGAAAAAAACTTATTATTTATGAGAACGATTTTAAACATATAAAAATGGCTTATTTAACTTTAATTTTTAAGCAGTAATTTTGTGTTAAAAAAAAAGAAAATTCCTCTTTTAATCATAAGCCAAAGTCGATTTTAAGAGCAGTGAAATTTTAGTGTCAAAGTTTTCGGTCGTTTTTTTTTTGAATTGGCGAACTTCTTTACATAAAACTTTATTTGATTGTATTCAGGAACTCAATATTTCGAAAACATAATTTTATTTTATTTTTAAACGGAAAATTGAATTTTTTATTGAAATCCGCGGTCAAGCCTGGTCCAATTTTAGATTAGTGTCACTTTGAGATTGCCAACTTCGCATCAATTTCCTCGAAGCTTTATAACTTTTGGATAAATATTTTTTGGCTATAAATAATTATTTCGATTTTACAGAATGTTTTTTGGCTCTTTTGAAAAGTTCCCATTTTATTGGTTATCTATTTCTGTACTGCCACCCTTAATATTTAAAGTTTTTGTTTCTTTCCACATGTAAAAACTAATGTTTAACCTTTTCCTTTTTTTCGTGAAAAAATTACCCTATTTCCCTTTTTTTGAGCTCCTTCAGCGTTGTGCTATCTCTGCGTTGTCTAAAAGTAAATACAATTCAATAAGTATGCTGTGAATTGGCGTAGAATTTCCCATAGTTTTTTTAAAATTTGATTTACAAAAAATTTGTTTTCTGTTTCTTCACAGTTACGATAGCCCCAGTAGTTCCTGGTCCCATAAATCGAAAAAGAGTAAAAAGTTATCCAGGCATCGAAGTCGATCGAGAAGTCCCCGCAGACATCGTCAAAGCTCAAGACATCAACGAAAGGGCAGCAGTTCTAGTAATTCGTTGTCTAGCTCACCTTAAGTTATTTATCTGGTGCATAGATAAGTATTTTGTATCTAACGTTGTACATAATCTATATATACCTGTATATTTCAACGAGTACATACTGTTTAATACGTATTTCGTCAAAAACGAATAAAGCGTAAATGTTTCTTAAAGTCCGGAAATTTCATTTACAAACTATAACACATAATATATTTATTTTATGACAAATTCTACTTTTCAGAAAATAACATCATCGAAAACTATTTACTTTTTATTCCATTTATTCAAGTAGGTATTTGGTATTTCCAATTATTTCGTACATTACCCAAGCGTGTTTGAATGTTTTTTGTGGAATTCATTATTATCAATTAATTTTATTACCCAATTTATACGTAATAAAATAAATTCTTTTGGCTATCTAATCTTTATAATGCCCATTGACTTTTGTCGTTTTAACTGGCAATAAAGGCAATAAAGTTTGAAAATTCATGAAAGAAGTGTTTCACGCGCATGCTTAAAAATTCCACTCGCCCGTAAAATATCATGGCCTTGCTTTCGCGAATTCGCGATCAAGATCAATAATAATGCAGTTACTTGGCGGATATTATTTATCTCCTAATTCTTTATCTGCTAAGGATACATTCATATTTTTTTACGATACTTTTACAAAACTGTTTTATGTTCGAATACAATAAATATTATTTTTTATCAATATTGAATGACTAAGTGACTTAATGACATAAGCAAAACACGTGCGTTGACATCGCATGCGTTCATATCAACATCTATATAGTTACTATTAACCATTTTTTTATCTATGTGAAATTACCAATGGCATTTACTGATTTTTTATAGAGAATTTCTGCGAAGTTACAAAGCACTGTTTTGTGGCGCATGAAAAGAAGGGTTATCACTTGAAATATTTGCGCAAGTGACTAATCTGCTTGGCGTTAAAATGGTCTTTCGACCTCCTCTATTCTAATTATATATATTATTATTTTCATGATTATGAAATAATTAATCCTTTTTCACAGATAAGACTGATAATATTTGTATAATACTGGAAAACTCTGAGACTAATTATCCGGGCCAGAGGTTATAAATCTTCCTTTGAGAAAGTTTTCCGTCAAATCACTATCAATGTGAGTCTTCTGGGGAAATTACCAATCTTCAATGAGAAAGTGTTTATTATAATGGATTTGTAAGATTGAAGTAATTCCAAAAAATTGCAAATCTGATGAACTTAGCTTAGGCTGTATTTTTCCAGTTGTTAAGTGTGATAATGGTTCGGCCATTTTTTTCTGGTTGATAACAGGTCGATAACAGAAGTTTTTTCTCGATTTTTGTACATTTGAAAGACTAATAATAATTTTGTTTGAACGAGTCGACATTAAGAAAAGTTTCATTAAATTTCAAATTTTCAAATTTGGATAGGTAGTTTTAAATGATTAAGTAAAATATGTAAACATTAAAATAAATAATCTTTTGAGTTTGAAAGAAATTTTATTCAAATTCGGATATTAAAAATTTAGAATTTATAACTAGATTCATTTGTATTCAGAATCTTTTAAATTCAAAGATTTTTAAATTGGGTGTTTTTGAACTTGGGAATACAAATATTCCTATTACATTATCAAATTTCGAATTTAAAAAATTGAAAAACTAATTAATTTGCAGTTTCAAATTTTGATATTTTAAATTAGAAGTTGTTTCGAGCTTTGACAACTTAATTTTTGGGTCCCTATACAAGTTTCACATTTTTCTTTGAATATATATAAATTTGCGTCTGCACCTTTCATAATTTTCATATTTAATATTTTCAAAATTGAATATTTTAAGTTTAAAACGTAGATCTATTAAATTCGAATGTTTAACAATATTAATAATAATATGCTTTTAATTTAAATTGTATCGGTACTTTTCAATTTTCTGTTTTGAATTTGAAACCGATTGAATTTGAAATTCAGGTTTCCAAAAGATTTTCTTTCATTCATTAAATATATTTTGTGATTTGTATACCGTAATAAAATTTAATTTCCCACATTAATTCATTAGAAATAAAATTTCAAACTTTTTAAAGATTAAAACGCTTTTCAAAGTCGAATAAGTAGGTTTAATTTAGTCACTTTTCAATGTAAGTTTAAATGTTCTAGTTAACTGAGTTAATCTTTCAAACCTATTATTTAATGAGTTAAGAATTCATCAATTAATGAAAGGAAATTTTTAATCAGTGCAATTTTCTCTTTGTCTAACAGTATATTGACTTCTACTCTTTTTTCAATTCAAGATGATTAGATATTACCGAAGGAGACTGCCAAACTGTTGATCGCCAGAAAAATGATTGAGCAACGTTTGTTTTTTATTCTATCCATTGATGACATTTGATGATAGTTTGAACTTTGACTTGCATTCCTTTATATTGCAAAGATTTAAAAAATTGTAATTACAAATATAAAAAAAATAATTGAAAGTAGTTCTATTCAGAATACGAAAAATTTCGGGGAAATATTTTTCTCATAATTTGTAAAAGAAAACTTTCATAGCGCAGTTTCAGGAAATCGCCCGTGTTTGCTAAAGAAATAGTGGAGCAACTCGCACATTGTTTAGAATTACGCAATCCGCACTTCTACGTAATATTATTGTATTACAGCATATTTCATTCAACTTATTATGGATCGACAACTGCTCATCATTTATCGCTTGATTTAGAGGTTTAGAGTAGTTTTAGATAAAGTCAATTGTTTAATAATTAAGTAACAATAAATTTATTTCTTAATTTTTTTGTTCAGAAAGGGAATTTAATAAGCATATTTATTCAAATTCTGAAGGCTTTGAATAAAAATAAATATTACAAATTCAGAAACTGAAATAGAAGTCTGTCTAATATGAAGAAAAAAAAACTAGTTGGAAAGTTTGAAATTTGAAAAAGGAATATTTGGAAGCTATTCAAATCTGCGAATTAAAAAAATTCAAACGTGTGAATTAATTATGAAATAATTATGTTAGAAGTAACAATAAAAGCGTTTCGAATTAAAAGTCTGAATTTAGAACTGAAAATCAAAGATGAAAAGTAATCAATTTTAGTATTCAGAAAGAAATTATTGTAGATAAATTTCGTACGATTACGAGTAACGCGAGGAAAGATTCAAACTGAAAAGTGTATGGGCTTGAAACCTTTTTTAGTTACATTTGAAGGTAATACAAATATAAAAAAATAAAAGATAATGTATAGCTACCATAAGAAAATACTTAAGATGTGAAAACTTTATTTTTTTTTTCGAAAAATTCCAACGAAAGAAATTGGACAAAAATATGACTCCTTTTTTGATTTTATCTCGTTTTTTTTTTAATAATAATCAAATTAAATTAAAAATGATCTATATACCAAATCCATTTCAATTTAGGCAGGTTCTACACCTGAAGTTGCCACATCTCTAGGGGACGAAAAAAATTATTTTTTATAAGTAATTAGTCAGGCAATATGGCAATATTGCATGGTGAAGTTCAGGACGGATGCGCAGTAGTATTCTAGGGCGCCTACGTCTGCGCAGTAATTTTTTGGCCCCTAGAATTTTGTTCAATTTTGAATTTTTCTCATAAATATAAAAAAATCAAGGTACATATGTTTAGTGGTATTTTAGGGGATCCAAAAAACTACTGTGCAACCATAGGTGCCAGAGAATACTACTGCACATCGAATTAAATTATATGAATCTTTCCAGCTTTCCTAAATCTCCCAGTGTAATATTGCCTGACAAGCGTTCCTGCGTATGATGTCTTCCTTATTGAAGGCCAAATTTAACAAATAAATGGCAAAAAATATAAGTGTGGGTTTTTTGTTGTTGTTGAGAAAATCGACTTTCAATATTTTCAGAAAGACGATCGCCTTACCTAAATTAAGAAAGAAATCTCAATTATCTCAATTAGGTCAAAATTGATAGAGGTTTTGGAAAAATGATTTTTTTTTCTTTTAAAAGCACAAAATTCGAATACATACTATTTTTTGTTCGTATTGAAGAACGAATGTGTATGTAATTCGAAGTTCAATTGAAATTAATTATGATTTAGAGAGAGAATGAGACCTTTAGTAATTTAATTTGCAGCAATTCTATGATTTCCTTATCGGTAGGTATAATTGTATGATAAAAAATATTAATAGCAAGATGTGATGTATGAAAGAATGGATCTTACATCCCAGCGTGCTCTGTTTCCAAGTTGGGTCAGGGGTGATTTGTTTCAGATTTATAATATAAGTTCTGTCGCTAGTACAATTTAGTCAGTCTGTGCCGTGTGCTCTTCCGAAAACATTACTATTGAAAGAATGTCTGCGAAAGTAATGGTGAGTACAGATATTTAAGTTAGAGATGTAATTTTCCATTAATTCGCGAAGTTTCAGAATTATTTTAATTTGAAGTGTTTCAAAGTAAAAAAAAATTAGTGATTGCTTGATTAATTTTCATTTTCTGAACTAAAATTCGGAATTTTTATATCAAGGTGTCAGAATTTTACGTTTTTACTTCCAGAATTTTTGGAAACTTTGAAACTTTGATGGAAGAATACAAAAAAATTGGCTTTTATTATAGTCCAAACGGTACGCTAAAGATATTGAAAATTTTGCTCTAATTGTTATAAAAGTATGACATTTAATGTGGAGGTTCCTTTTAGCATGAGAAAACATTTTAGAAGAGGTGCCAATAATTTTTTTTTATATTTTCAAAAACAAAAATTGCTTTTCTTCTTTGATTCTATTGAGAGATTTCTAACTACTATTGCGAAATTCGCAATACATTTCAAAGAAAGTGTCTACACGTACCGAAAAGATCTGGATACTTGTACCGAAATTTTGGTACACGTGCCCATTTAAAAAATAAGAAAATGCTGGCGTTTTTTTTTAATTCTCCTATTTGTAAAAACTACGCGAGATGAAAAAAGTTTACATGGTAAAGTTGTTCTTTTTTAAACGCTTCAAAAGAGATTCTCATAATAATTTAATATTCTCATCTAACCGACTAATTACTTTTCAACTAACTAATAGTTCAATATTTTCCACCTTTTTCGTAATGGTACCAAAAAAATCTATACCGAATTTTCGGTACAAATAGTGCCTTTTCCAAGTCCCGCTATTCTTACTGAAATTTCGGTACATGCAGCCAGGGCTTTTCGAAATATATGCATTTTTGTCAAAAAAGTACTATTTTTGCTCTCTGTTGTCTCTTTGAATACGTGTGAGGTATTGTTTTTCACGATTTTTCAGTGATAATATCATTAGACATAGACACTTTAATCTTTTGTCACCTTATTCGCGGAAATTATACATTTTTTTGAATACAGAATTTTTGTTGTTGAATATAGAAAAGGGGTTCCAAAACTTTCATTAATTTTATTTATATTTTACATCGGAATAGTGCTTTTATTTAATTTTAAAATTAAAAAAAAAAGAATGTCAGAATCTTCTAAACTTACTCAATTTTTTAAGACCAGTATTTTAAAGCAGGTAAAAATTTTGCAATTGTTGATACTTTATTTATTCTAGACCGAATCCATTTAAAATCAGAAAGGTTATAAAATTTGAAGTTGCAAAATCTTTCGGTATCGCAAAATGTTGTTTTTAGATGAAATTAGGAAAAACGTATTTTTCCGACTTTCGGTAACACAATTTTCTTAGAATTTATGTGTATTTCAATTTTGTGCTTTGCTTTGAAAAAAAAAAATGTCTTTAATTAAATCTGTAAGTTTTGACCTAATTGAGATATTTGAGATTTCTTCCCAGATTCTGATACCGTTTGACGTCTTCTTTCGAAGGGTTATTTCTGAACAGATTAAAAGTCTATTTTCTCAAAGAACCTACACTTATTTTTTGCCAATTTATGTAGGACATCCTATGATTAATGATTTTTATGCGGACTAAATATCTTCTGTGGGCAAGAGATTTTTTTTCTTGAAGTCGAATATGAGAAAAATCAGAGATCTCTGGAAAAATAAAGAAGATGAGGGTTCATTTTCCCCATATTTTTTACAGTTTTTGCTGATATAAAGAAGGCATCCTATCAGCTTTATGCGGGCTAACCCATTTTTGAGGCCGGAAAAAATTTTTTCCTTAAAAATAAAATTTTTGAATTTTGCTCATAAACGATGCAAGATATCGCAAAAGAGATATATTTCTTGTTGAACTTTTTTTGGTGTGCAAATTTTTATCCTGAAATTTTTGTTGTAGATGTCGTTGTTTACGAGAAAATTGTCAATAAATATAAGTGTAGGTTTTTCAAGAAAATCTACTTTTACGATTTTGCGAAAAACAGTTGCCATTTTACTTTTTTTAAATCTTCGGGCAGGATTCAAAAGAAGGGGATAAACGATATCAGAATCTAAGAAGAAACCTCAATTATCTCAATTAGGTTAACATTATAGAGGCATAACTAAAAAATGGTTGTTTTTTTTAAACAAAGCACAAGTTCGCAGACATTTTTTTTTTTGCAAATCGGCAAAACATATGTTGGATATTTTTCTCTTAAAAACAACATATTTTGTCCCCGAGAGATTCTGCGACTTCGAATTAGTGTAGAACCTGCATGATTTGAAATGGATCCAGTCTCTATTTTAAAAAACCTTGGATTGTTGATGAAAGGATCGACGATAAGTGATTTTATTTTTGGTATTTTCAGTCCCAGTCTGCTTCGCTCCTGGATCCTTCGGAGCACCTTCGTCCAGAGCCTGTCTATGCTGGAAAAACAGTGAGTCAGTTCAGAAGGTTTGAAGAAGATGATGATGATCCAACCATGAAACGTGTTCGAAGAACCTACTACAATATGCACACATATCAAACCGTTGACTATGTTCGTTGTTAGTACACCAATTAAACAAATTTATTAAAATTTAAAATATTAAAAAATGAAGGTTTTCTATACGATACTGCTCGCTATCATAGAAAAAAGTGTAATACACTCAACTTCTGATATAAGAACGCCCGGTTTACGATAATCTTAGAATTCATGACCTCAGTAGTTTCGTGGTGAGGGGAGCCGCGGGACCGAGAGAGAGGCGGCGCTCAGTCAAGCGTAACAAACAGCATGAGGGTCGCACTCTAGCGCACGAGTTGCATCAGGTTGCGTCATGCGTCCAAATCCAGCAAAAATAGGCTATGCGACCATGCCTGTTAACGTTTGGATTCCCTCAATTTAGGATGAAGGCTATTGCAAGCTATGCCCGAAGTTGTTCTTATCTCGGGAGTTGAGTGTTGTTAAGCTCATAATTAATTAAATTCGATTCCCTTAGGGTATATATAAATTAATATTCTTAATACTGTTCCTAAAGTGAGATAAACAATATTTATACAGCTCGAATGGCAGAATGGCTCCAATTCAACAAATTTAAGATGACAATTAAAGATGCTCTTATTAAACTGAACGACCTCTACGACGAAAGTGACCCTGATACGGACCTACCAAATATTGTTCATGCTTTTCAAACAGCGGAAAAAGTCAGAGAAGCCCATCCAGACCTAGACTGGTTTCATCTTACTGGACTGATTCACGATCTTGGAAAGGTAAAATATTTTCCGTATTAGTTTGAGAAAAAATGATAATTCATAATAAAACTACTCCCTTCAATTTTATGAGAAAACACTCATTCACATATCAGAAAAAAGTATCGGTCATCAAATTTTTAAAATTCATCTAAAAGAACATGATTAAATTCAAATGCTTAATTCTATTAGGTATTTTCACTTCATAATCAGCTAACTTCACTTCGTTAACTGCTGAGGGGAAAACAATGGATCAAATGCATGGGATTCGCTCCATTTTTGCCCTATTTTGTTAATATCTTCGTAAAAACTAATTTTTTCTACATAAATGTATTTGAGAAATAGTTTTTATTTTTTAAGAACTATTTAATGACATAATAAAATAGTAATAATTATTATTCATTATGAAGATATTACCAAAATAAAGTTTTGTCCCATGCATTTGATCTATTGTTTTCCCCTCAGCACTCAACGAAGTGAAGTTAGCTGATGGTTGAAGTGAAAATACCTAATTCATAGGTTTTTAGGACATGTGACGAGTGGGTCACGTGACCAGATTCCTACCTTACCCACACTTTTTTTATTTGTAAGCTTATGTTCACACGAATAGCCACATCGAGTTGAAAATTATTTAAATTTAGGACCAGAGCCGCATTTCTTAGTGCTTCTTATTTATGATCCCAAATTTTCAACTCGATGTGGCTATTAGTGTGAACATAAGTTAACAAATAAAAAAAAGTCGGTAAGGTAGAAATCCGGTCACGTGACCCACTCGTAACATGGCCTTAAGTAAATTTAAATTCCTAGCCTTTAAAATTGGACACTATATTTCAAAACAAAATAAATTTAAAATTATACAATTTCAATGCCTAAAAAGGTGGATAAATTGACATGTTAAGTCTTAAAATAGTCTTTGAATGGAAAGCATTCAAAAATGTTCACTTTCAAAATTCAAAGTGTAAGTCGAAAGAAGTAGAATAATTTTTCATTTGAGGCCTTCAAACATAATAAATTTTAGTATTAAGGATTGAATACTACAAATTTTTAAGCATTTAGAATGAACTGGACAATATCAAAATTGACAATATATGTTCTATATATATTCTATGACAGAATATGTCAGATTTAAAATGAAAATGTTCGAAACCGAAAAATTACAAGCTGGGATATCTTCAAACATGAAAACAAAAACTTTTCAAAATTAAACAATTTTAAAATTGAGGCACGTAAAACTAAACAATTTCTGAACAAAACATTTAAAATTGAACATTTAAAGCCTTAAACCTATAAAAATTAACAATTTAAAATAATGCGTTCAAGATAAAAAAAATGTTAAGCTGAAATAAGTTAAAACTGAAGAATTAACACGTTCAAGTTTGAAAAGTTAAAAGTTAAACCTTTGCAACTGAAAAATGAATTTTAAGTTTGAGAAATTTAAAATAACCTATTTATGTGACAATATTAATGATTCGAAATTAATTAATTAATTAGGTAATCAAATTAAAAGATTAAAATTTTTTAAATTATATAAATTGAACATTTCAAACTTGAAATTTTCAAAATTCAACAGTTTTAAGCTTGAAGTACATAACATTGTGCAGTTTTATATTAGAAATAGCTATACAAAAATTTCAATCCATGTCGTTCTCACATGTATAATTTCATGTACTATCAAATTTTATTTATAGTAATTAACAAGATTTTTTCTGCTAATATTTTTTCTTAATTCACTTAAAAAATATTCACTGTTATTTCTTGGTATTTCCTGATTTATAAAAATTTCTGGATTTACTTTAAAAAATAATTTTGCGAGGGTATATTGCCTAAGTTCTTTAACGTCATACAAATTATTTGAATAATTAAAAAATATATATATATATATTCCAGGTAATGGCTTTTTATGGAGAGCCACAATGGTCTACAGTGGGTGACACTTTTCCAGTTGGTTGTGCTTGGGGCGAGTCTATAGTCTACAGAGAAAAAAGCTTCGAGAAAAACCCAGACGGAAAAGACGAGCGTTATAAGTAAGTTCGAATTTTTAAATTTAAATAAATTTTTGGTTTATGAACTGCAATTGAAGCCTGCCAATTTTTATACTTATTTGCGAATAATGCAAAAATTATTATTTGTATGCAGCCAAAAAGAAAATTACTTACTTTTATTATGATTTTTATATTCGAATCATTATGTTATTTTCTAATCTCACACAAATTTCGAGAACAAAAAAAAGATCCATCTGCTAGGTATTATTTTCTTTTGTAAATTCTTTAGTCGACGTTGATACCCTTTTTTTCTTAGTTTCCCCTTTTTTTCTTGAAATTCCCCTTTTTTCCCCTATTCTCAAAAAAACTTCCCCTTTTTCCCCTTGTCTCTTTAACTATACGATATTTGAAATTGTAACCATTATTGAATAATAATTGAAGCAATTATAGCACTTAAATAAATTATTTATGAATAAATAAGGTATACGTTTCAAGTGCTGACCATTAAAAAATAAATACTCTTAAACAAAATTTGAAGATGAAACAGAAGTTATTATCCAATATAAAATTGGAACAGTTACAAAATATATAGTACTTTTTAAATAAGTATTACAAGATTAACACATTTTAGTTGAAATGTACGAAGTTAAATACCTAATTAAAAAATGGAATATTCCAAATTCATTAACTGCAATTTAAAATGTTCTAACCTGAGCAATTTTTAATTTTTTTAAATCTTTGCTTGAAAATTTAACTATAGTTGAAACTTTTTTTTTCGTTGAAAATTAATTTTTTTAAACTCACAATTGAATTATTTCATTTGTGTTTAAAAATTTATATTTTTTAGTCGGAAATTCAACTATTTGGTTGCAAGTTCATGAATTTCGTTCAAAACTTATATTTTTGGCAGAAAATTGGTTAAAAATTTATCTATTTGGGTGAAAATATATTTATTTTGTTGAAAAGCTGTCTTTCGGGTTGAAAATCAAACTACTTGGTTAAAAAGTCATTTTTTTAAACTGAAAATTGCAATTTTTGATTGAAAATTATTGTTTGTATTGAAAGCTTATATTTTTTAATTGAACTGTATTGTAGAAAGTTCTTTTTTTGGTTCATTTGTTCAATGATTTTGTAGACAATTGGTTTTTTCATTTGAAAATTAGTTTTTTGAAATGAAAATGTAGCAATTCCATTTTTGGTTCAAAGTTGATCTTTTTTATTTTGAAAATTCAACTATTTGGTTAAACTAGCTGTGAATTCGATCTCGAGTGTTTCCACTTTGTTTGTATTTATAATTATATGGTGCTCATTTCACGAGCACTTTGCTTCCCGATAGCAAATGTATTTGCTTCCTCATAGAGGAAGCATTAGTTATTTTTTTCAATAATAGGCAAACCGAAGTCTTCATTTTGCTCAATTTAAAAATAGAAATTTACCAAAAATGAAAAATTACAGAATAATACAAAAATGTTTTAAATAACAAGACAAATCAGACAAATCAAATCTTGGGTTCGAAATAATAATTTTTTGAGCTGGAAAAGGGAAAGGAAAAGTTCTGTCGCACCCTATCCCTTTCCCAGCTTTACGATTTCTTCACAAAACTTGTCATAATATTACTCTATTTGAAAATTTATGATCAAAAAGTCTTTTCTATTCATGCATCAACTTTAAATTATGTCGATGAAAAAAGTTTTTCTGTTTGAACCTGATGATTCAGATATTATAAATGAGCAGAAATTCCCTAATCTTCAATAAAGTGTATTATTTAGAGAAGTTGTAGGCTCCGGAAGCTTCGATCATGATTCCTTAAAGAAACCAATCCCAAAGCTACTGGAACGTGTACGTCATCCGCTTCTGCTCCTTCTGTCCTAGAAGGTAAGCAAGAGCGGGAAATTTACGCGTGATAACATTGGGCAACACTGTTCCCTGGAGTCAGGTCTCTAGCCGCGGATGACCTTACGCGGCAGACAAGACAGTTGGAGATGAAGGTTTCACCTCTGGATACTTTTTTAGAGCTACCAATCTTTGTAGAATTTAAGAGGAACAGTGTTGACGGACCAGATGGAGTGATCCCAGGAGAACAGCCTTTTGCATCCGGTTCGCGATGAAATGAGCCTGACGCTGGCAAGCCGGAATCTTGTTGAGTTGGCTAATAAATGAAGCTTTCATACCTCCAAGGCAGCCGATTATGAGAATTATAAGATGGACTTTGTAGCCTCGGTACAGCTTACTCAGCTCGAAAAGAAGTGCTTGATATTTCGCCTGTTTTTCTCCCTCCTTTGCCGTGATATTACCATCGGCTGGTGCCGAGAATTCAATCACGTAAATGATCTTGTTCTTCAGATCTTGGAGGACAATGTCAGGCTTCGTAGCACTGATACGTTGAGTGGTGGAGAATGAGAAATTCCAGTAGATCTTACACTGATCATTCTCCACGACTGACTCGAGTTCCCCCTGGGCGTATGGCACTGAACATTTGATGCATGCCGTCTCGCCGTTTCAATTTTGAACTGAAGCTGTGCAATACGCTCGCGTGTCTTACTCAGACGTACCGAAGTTTCGTTACTTCTATCGTCGCTAAGCAGGGAGACCGCCTTCTCGTAAACTACACAGTTCAGATTCCAGAGATTAACATCTTCGGGGAGCAAATCGCGGAGAGCAGTATTAGCTTCAGCTAATTTGTCCATCCTGAGGAAGAGTTTTTGGTGGATAGATCTCCTACTTCTCATGTTGACATTATCGGCTATCTGCAAAGGTGGTCTTGCTGGAACGGGTGGAATGTTCGCTGGAGGATGTTGCTCCTCTTCCTGTTGATAAACAGCTTCATATCCGTTTTTTCGCAAGAAGGATACCTGATCTCTCAAATACTGAGGCGTTTTATGAGCATATTCCGGGTGCATATTGCCCCAACGGTCATGCAACCTCTTCATGAATCCTCTCCGCGCCGGTGAGCTTCTTTGCCAACAGGTAAGAAGGTCCCTCCTGAGTTGGTCCGACCATTTAAATCGATGTTCTCGCGTTTGTCCGGGGTCATTGCCTGGTCGTCGCCTCGGTTCGTTCCTATTGCCACTCCCAACTGAACCATGGCCTCCATCCGAGAGAGGCCTATTGTGGGTGGCACTGCGCGATACTTGTGTCGTAACCGCATAATTCGTTGCATTGGGGAGTTAGCCCAAAGCAACGCGGCTGACTGCAAGAGCAGGAGCTCTCGGGCGATGGGGTCGCCACATCCCTACGCCTACGCTTCAATAAAGTGTATTATTATTATTATTATTATTATTATAGATTAGCAGTTCGAACTCGAAAGTTCATTGCCTCATCTACCCGAGACCGCCACACATCTCTATCCTGTGCATCCTCCATCCAGTTTAAGTAATCATGTCCTAGTTCTTTTAAATCATCCCTTACATTTTTCTCCCATCTGTTTTTCGGTCTGCCAGGGGTCTCTTACCAATCGGTCTCCCTCTTAAAACTTGCGCCACTGTTCTTTCATTTCCCATTCTTGCTACATGCCCCGCCCATCTTAGTTTACGCGCTTTCATTACTCTATTAATATTTGCTGACCCGTAGAGAGCATGCAGCTCATCATTATGCAGTTTTCTCCATTCGCCGGTCTCTTCGTCCCTTTTTGGACCATAGATTTTTCTAAGTACTTTATTCTCAAAAACTCTAAACCTATTCTCCTCTCCTTTCGTCAGCGCCCACGTTTCGCACCCGTACATGACGACCGGCATTATTATTGTTTTGTAGATTCTTACTTTGATGTTTCTAGATAGCAATCGCGATTTTAATAGTGTGTTTGCTGCATAATAGCACCCATTGCCAGCGTGCAGTCGCGCGTTGATTTCCGTTTTAATCTTATTTTCGCTAGTTATAATTGACCCGAGGTATTTAAACTCGCTAACCCTTTCGAATTTCATATTTCCGGCTGTTAGATCCCCGTCTTGATTACTTTTTTCAGATCTGACGACGGTCATATATTTTGTTTTCGTTTCGCTAACCTCCAAGCCAATATCTTTGGCTTTTGTGATCAAGATTTCTGCATTTTTTGCTACCGTTTCTTTATCATCCCCTAGTATGTCGAGATCATCCGCATATCCAAGAATTTGTATTACCCCATTGAGGGTAGCACCGGTCGGATTCGCCTGCACTTGCCTAACCACGTATTCTAAAACTAAGTTAAAAAGGACGCACGAAAGTGCATCGCCCTGTTTTAGACCATCGCGGATCGAAAACTCTTCAGATAACCTTCCGTTTACGCGTACTCTTCCCCTACTGCCGCTCAAGCAAATTTCGATAAGTCTAACCAATTTTCTTGGCACACCCAAATACTCCAGGATCCAGTACATTCGCGCGCGTATAATAGAGTCGTAAGCTTTTTTAAAATCGATAAATAGCTGATGCACTGCTTCATTAAATTCCCATTTTTTTCTAGCAGTTGTCTAATTGTGAACATTTGATCGCTTGTAGATCGGTTTCGACGGAATCCACACTGGTAATCCCCAATGATTTCCTCGGCGAAAGGAGTTAGCCTACCTAAGATTACATTGGACAGGATCTTATAACACGACGATACAACTGAAATTCCCCGATAATTGTTACAGTTCATTTTATCGCCTTTTTTAAAGATAGGAATAACAATAGAGTCATTCCATTCCTCTGGAATGCGTTCTGTTTTCCAAACTGTGCGTATTAATTTACAAATTTGTCTTTTGAGGCAAGGGCCTCCATTTTTTATCAGTTCAGCCGGTAGGTCATCGATGCCCGCGGCTTTGTTATTTTTCAACTTCTTTATGGCCATTTCTATTTCTATATCAGCAGGATCATCAATTAATAGATCAGCAGTGTGGATTTCGCCGAGATTACCTTCAACGGGGGCTTCGCGTACATTTAATAGTTTATCGAAATATTCTTTCCATAAATTCAGTCTCTCTGTCGCATCGGCTACTAGATTGCCATTTTCGTTCCTCATTACTTCCGTTCTACTTTGAAAGCCTTTCCTTATAAAATTGATTCCCCTGTACATCTCGCGCGGGTTATTCTGTTTATTATGCGTTTCTATTGCTAGTATTTTATTCTTTTCCCACTCCCTTTTCTTGGATCTATAGAGCCTATTTGTACTTTTACTAATCTCGAGATACTTCTTATGTGTTTGATCGCACTTATTTTGTAAACTACTTAGTCTGGCCTTCCAACGTTTTTCAAACCCGAGTTTGCACTCTTCGTCATACCATGGTTTGCTTTTTGTTACTTTCTTTAAACCTATCGTAAGTTTTGCGGCTGTCTTTACCGCCTTTTTTATATTGCTCCATAGGGTTTCCGGGTCCTCCTCGTAAGTATTGTTATCGTCTCCCTGTTCTTGGAGAGCGTCAAAGCTATTAGAAATCTTAACTTGATAATTTAATGTTTCTGTTGCTGTTTTGAACTTATCTATATTGAAACGAACTGTTGGCTCTGTGCGGCTTGTTTTCTTAGTTATCGCTAGCCTAGATCTTATTTTTACTATCACGAGAAAATGGTCTGAATTTAAATCCGCTCCCCTATACGATCTTATATCGAGAATGTTTGTATGACGTCTTCTGTCAATTAGAACGTGATCAATCTGATTGTGAGTGTTACCATC
>CAKNXH010002275.1:2714-55265 GCA_932178445.1 Andricus quercusramuli | reverse complement strand
ATTACCATAACTTCCCTACTCTTCAATAAAATGTATTAATATTATAGGTCAGTCGATTCGTCCCGAACCAAGGCATCTTTTATATTCTTGCGTCAACTTTGAATTATGCGAATGAAAAAAGTTTTGCTATAAAAAACCGATTTTTAAAATATTATTGAGTGCTAGAAAAAAAATGCATTAAATATTTTTTGAAATCCTTCGGTCAGTTTCAAGATGTTAGTGAGGAAAATAAGCTCTCCAAATTTCATCAATTTATCTGACACCGTTTTCTAGTTATCGTGTTCACAAAAAAGCGTGACATCCACACATCCACACATCCACACACACACACATCCGGACAATTGCTTAGAACATTGTATTGGACATTTTTAAATTAGGGAGGGTTCAATTGAATGAATTTAAAAAATTTGAAAAATGTCACCATTACAAAGCTTCCTCTATGAGGAAGCAAAATTTATGTAATTTGTTAAAAATTCGACCTTTTTTGTAGAAAATTAATCTTCTTGCTTTAAAATTCGACATTTGGAATTCAATTTTTTTTCTTTATTAACTAAAAGATCTTTTTTGTTTCAAAACTCAACTCTTGTTAAAAATTCGTGTTTTCGGAATAAAGATTTAACTGTTTTATAGCAAATTTGAATTTTTTCTCGAAAAATTGGAGTTTGGTAGAGAATTCAACTAATTGGCCGAATTTTGAACTACTTTGTTAAAAATTCACAATTTTAGTTAGTTTTTTTGTTTGTTAAAAACTAGGTATATAACTGAAAATTTCAATGTTTGGTTGAAAATTAACGTTTTAATTAAAAATTCATATTTTCGTGTTGAAAAATCAACTGCATTGTAGAAAAGTCTTCTTTCAGGCTTCAAAATTCAACAATTTTGGGGAAAATTCAGTTTTTTTAATTAAAAATTAATTTTTTGGAACGAAAATATAACTATTCGATTTTTTGTTAAAAACTGGTGTTCTTTATTAAAAAATGCAACTATTTTCTTAAAAAATTAGCTTATTCATTAAAAATTTAAAATTGCGAAATATAAAAATAAATTTTTTGCTCAGTTACAATTTTTTTGAAAATGTGCAAAAACATGTTTTTTTTTTATTGAGTCATATGCACACATTTTTAAGAAAGTTGAATATGTCGAACTTGAAATTTATTCAGCTTGAACCAAAGAAACGTTTTTCTATTTTGCTTTTTTGGAAAAACAAATTTTGTCGTGAGTTAAGATTTTTGGGATTTCATATCTTTTTTGCGATTTTGGAACGTTATAAACACCACGAAAAAAAATGTTTTCCATGACTAAAAAATAAAGCATGTTCCTTTGGTTCAAAATGACGCAATTTCAGGTTCGAATCAATCCAAAAAACATATTTTTGTATATATAAAAAAAAATGTAAATAAGGCAACATTTTTTTTTTAGTTTAAAAAATTTTTTATTGTAAATTTAAGAAAAATTTGTATTTTGTTCAGAACAGAAGATATTAACCGATTTAAAAATTTTTTTCTTTACTTGTTTTGGATGTCGCCCCAGAAATTTTTATCCCTCCACTCAGATTCGATTAATTTTTAGCATTTTTATTTCGCTCTAGGGTCAGTATACGTCAGGAATATCAGGATCTGCAAGTGGTTGTTCGATTTTAGGTAAACTTTGTGAAATTATAGTGTTATATAAGAGACATTCCGGGTCCAAAGGATTTTTGAAAATTTTCAAACTTACGGGAGTTACGCCATGTTGAATTTCGGAATCACATTTTTTTGAAATATCTATATTTCTGCAGCCATTCAACGAATTTGGATAAAATTTGTAGGTTTTGTAGATAAAAGTATACTCTTTTAATTGAAAATTCCAAAAAAAATTTGGTTTTCAATTTTGACCAAAAAAATTACCAAAAAAAGTTTGAATTCAGTTTTTTGTCAAGAAGGGAAAAAATTTCTCGTTTCTTGTTAAGACAATTCAATTTCTTATAATTTCACCTTCAATTTGAAAAAAAAAATTGATGGTGACTCTTCTAGATCACGAGATAATGACATTTTATTGGGACCGTGCGCTGCCACGGCGCTGCTGTCTCAGTGTCGCACAGTGCGGGTAGAGCACATTTTTGGACAAAACCGCCCGGCACGTACCATTTATTTAAAGACTTACAAATTGATTAAAACCTGACATAAATCGATGTAATAACTAACTAAAAATTATTCTTAGTCGGTCAGATTAACCAAAAAATTGTTCCTAATTCTAAAAAGAAACTAATGAAAACGAAACTCATTTTTTCGTTATTTGCAATGATTAGCTACTTAAAATCCATAGATTTTGTATGACACAGGACAGACACTAATGTGCAATTACAATTAGTAAAGAATAGTCGACTTTTAACAACTATTTAAACATTTTTTGTAAACAAATACACATTTCGACCATTTTTTCATGATTTTATTGCGTAATCAACTAAGCCTTTTCAAAAAAAAATGACAAAATGTGCAATTTATCTATAGAAAATGTTTACATTGAATAAACAATTTTCTACAAAGACTTTTTTAAACAGAATCTTATAATTGTAATTAAGAGCTTTTGAAGCTATGAAAAACATAACAACTAGGGTTTTTGGCAAGACAATACTAATTCACTTAAAACAAAATTAGTCAATTAATAAAAAGAATGATCACAATGTGTATTTGTTAACAAAAATTGTTTATGAACATTATTGTTCATAATTTTATTATGAACACTCAGAGAAAAAGCACTCCAATATGTGAGAGACGAGGGGAACTCACTCAGAAAGCACCCGATATGTGAGAGGCAAGGGGAACTCACTCAGAAAGCACCCCAATATGTGAGAGGCAAGGGAAACTCGCTCAGAAAGCACTACAATATGTGAGAGACGAGGGGAACTCACTCAAAAAGCACCTCGATATGTGAGAGGCCAAGGGAACTCATCCAGACAGCACCCCAATATGTGAGAGGCAAGGGGAACTCACTCAGAAAGCACCCCAATATGTGAGAGACAAGGAAAACTCGATCAAAAAGGACTCCAATATGTGAGAGACGAGGAGAACTCGCTCAAAAAGCACCCGATATGTGAGAGGCAATGGGAACTCACTCAGACAGCACCTCAATATGTGAGACGAAAGGGGAACTCACTCAGAAAGAACCCCGAAATTTGAGAGGCAAGAGGAACTCGCTCAAAAAGCACCCCGATCTGTGAGAGGCAAGGGGAACTCACTCAGAAATCACTTTTTTTGTTTGTTAATCTAACCGACTGAGAATAATTTAGTAAATATTTTCTATAGACAAATTGCACATTTTGTCATTATTTTATGAAAAGGTTGATTACGCAATAAAATCATGAAAAAATGGTCGAAATTTGTATTTGTTTACAAAAAATGTGTAAATAGTTGTTAAAAGTCGACTATTTTCGTCTAATTGTAATTGCAGATTAGTGTCTGTCGTGTATCATACAAAATCTATGGATTTTAAGTAGCTAATCATTGCAAATAACGAAAAAATGAGTTTCGTTTTCATTAGTTTCTTTTTCTTTATAGCATTATGAACAATTTTTTGGTTAATCTGACCGACTAAAAATAATTTTTAGTTAGTTATTACATCGACTTATGTCAGGTTTTAATCAATTTGTAAGTCTTTAAATAAATGGTACGTGCCGGGCGGTTTTGTCCAAAAATGTGCTCTACCCTCACTGTGCGACACTGAGACAGCAGCGCCGTGGCAGCGCACTGTCCCACTAAAATGCCATTATCTCGTGATCTAGAAGAGTCACCATCAATTTTTTTTTCAAATTAAAGGTGAAATTATAAGGAATTTAATCGTCTTAACAAGAAGAGAGAAATTTTTTCCCTTCTTGACGAAAAACTGAATTCAAACTTTTTTTGGCCTTTTTTTTGTCAAAATTGAAAACCAAAATTTTTTTGGAATTTTCAATTTAAAGCGTGTACTTTTATCTACAAAACCTACAATTTTTATCCAAATTCGTTCAATGGTTGCAGAAATATAGATATTTCAAAAAAATGTGATGCCAAAATTCAACATGGCGTAACTCCCGTAATTTTGAAAATTTTAAAAAATCCTTTGGACCCGACATGTCTCTTATATAACACTATAATTTCACAAAGTTTACCTAAAATCGAACAACCACTTGCAGATCCTGATATTCCTGACGTATACCGACCCTCTACTGAAGAGTTTATTTTTTTTAATTTACATTGAAAGTATCAATTATAGTAAGGATGAAATGACAAATCTTGAAAAAAAATATTTATGAGGACGTTGTTAAACATATCAAAAGTTTGTATTTAACTAATTTTATTTTTTCTCTCACTTTTTTATATGTATCACTTTGGATGGATTTCCAACGATCTAAGTACATCCAATTTTTAAAAATAAATTATTAATGGCAGAAATCATTGAAAAATCATTGAAAATTATTTTCAATGTAACATGTCTTACAAAAAGATTGTTCTTTTCGACATATGAAAATAAATGTTTAATCTTTCCCCTATTTTCCCCTTTTTCGTGAGAAAACCACCCTATTTCCCCTTTTTTGAGCTCCTTTTGCACTGCGCTCCCTGTTGATATCATTGTCATAATACAATACCCCCAACTGATTATATTGTAATTGACTCTCATAAAATCCAGGAAAAATTCCCCGGAAATTGTCATTCTAGTTGTGTATTTAACTATTTATAAATAATATGAATATAAATTTTTGTTGTAGCACTAAATACGGAATGTACAAACCAAACTGTGGTATCGATAACTTGATGATGTCCTGGGGACACGACGAATACTTGTATCGGGTACTGAAACATAACAAAACCAAAATTCCTGAAGAAGGTTTAGCTATGATTCGCTACCACTCTTTTTATCCATGGCATGCTTCAGGTGATTACATGCACTTTTGCACTCCTGCTGACATGGAAATGCTAAAATGGATATTAGAATTCAAGTAAGTTTAGAGCTATTTAATCAAAAAATATATAAAATACATAACATATAAATTCAGATTAAATTTTATTTAAGTTTCGCAACATTTAGAAGAATTTTTTTTGCAGCAAATTTGACCTCTACACCAAGAGTGGCGCTGTACCTGATATTGAGAAACTGTGGCCTTATTACGAAGGTCTTATTGAAAAATACATACCCGGCGTTATTGAGTGGTGAGATTTGTGCACTCAAAAAGACAAAGCATTATAATACTGTTTGTACATTGTACATGTAAAAATCCATAAGGGTTTAAGTGAGTGAATAAATTGAAAAAATTGCTATACATTATTTTATTTTTAAACATGACGTTTTCGTTTTAAGTTTCCTAATTAGTTTTAATAACCTTAAATCTAGTTTTAATCATTGAATTAATTTTAGTATCAGAATGTACATAACTGTTTATATCGAACTTGAAAATATTCAAATTACAAAAAGAAATTTTTTTTTTTTATAAATATAGAAATTTCTGGAAGCTATTCCGTGTAAAAAAATCTTTGGAATCTAATGATTTTTCAATTCAAATGTTTATTTCCGACGAAAAACACGAACAGAATCCGAAATTGTTCAAGCTTGTAAATTTTATTATTTTAAACAAAAATCATTGGACTTGAATCTAATTATTTTTGTTTAAAAAGATAACAATTTCCAACGAAAAACGCTAACATAACATAACGTAAAATTGTTTAGAATTTTAAAATCTTCATCGAAATCTAATCATTTTTGTTTAAAATAACCAATTTCATATGGTACGTTAATATAACCTGAAGCTATTCAAAAATGGTAAATCTTCTTTGAAATCTATATTGAAAACCGCAAGCTTAACCTTAATAATTGTACAAATTTTTTAAAAACTTGTTTTGAAATCTAACCATTTTTTAATGAAAATGCCGTCTTCTGGAGTGAAGCACTAACATAGCTGAAAATTGTTAAAAAGTTGTGAATCTTCTTTGAAATTTATTTTAAAAAAAAATGAATTTCTGACGAAAAACACTAAGATAATGCAAAATTGTTATAAGATTCTGAATCTTGTTCAAATTATGATTTTTATTCTAAAATACAAATTTCTCATGTAAAACGTCAGTGTGACCTAAAATTATTAAAAAATTATGAACCTTCAAAATCTAATTATTTTGGTTGAAAAATGTCAATTTTCGATAAAACACGCTATTAAAACATTTATGATTAAAAGCACCCAGTTCCGGTGTAAGGCACTGAGATATTCTACAATTTTTGAAAATTAGTTACCTTGGTGACGATTTTTGTTTCAAAATGCCAATGCGAAAAGTACTAACATAATCATGTATCTATAATATTTTCAATAATTTACCAGATAAATTGAAATTTTTGATTTAACCGTGCAAGAGTGCCAATCAGGTCTTCAACAACGATGAATCCGAGATTTTCGATATATTTCGTTACACCATTTTTGTCAGATAGAAAATAAACTGGAACTCTTTTTTGTTATTATTGAAATCTGTCTATAATCATTTTATTTTTTTGGCGTCTTGTCAAGATTACCGCTCGTTAACATTTTTAAAAGTCATGGCACAGCCGATTTGTTCGAAGGCAAATTAAACGGCTCACATAAATTAGTATTTTGAAATGATATAAACTTTTTGTAAATTGTGTTTCTTCTAATTACAATTCAATATAAATAGAATTGAAAGCTTATTGAACAAACCTGATTGTTTATTCTTATATCATAGTTCATAACAGCATCAACTTCTTAATTATAATACTGATAACGTATAAAATATAACATTTTTAGAACACTTTTGTATAAAAATATCATCGTGAAAGTAGTTTTTAAAGCACTCAGGATTACATACTAATTAGAGACGCCTACTGCGCCTTTTTTTTACTTGCGGTACTTCTTCTTCGCTATCATCGCTATCAACACTGTGACCGTTGCTCATAAAGTTTGCTTCTTCTGGACCTGAAAATAATGATTCTTTTTAGCCCCTAGCCAATATTTATTAAAGGATGTAATTTATGTTTTATTATATTTCAGGGCTCGGCTTTACTTCAAAGATAAAAAATAGTGTATATTATAGTGGCAAATGAAAAAAATAGTAGCAAAATAATGGCATGAAAAATCTGAAAAATAATAAAATTATAATTTAAATCACGCAGCCTTCGAATTATCTAGAATTTTTTTAAATCGCAGAAGTGACACAAGACACATGGAAATTCGAAAATTTTCTTTCGTTAGGAACACAGATAAAGAACTAAAATTTTTAATATATTTTTTTTTTATCAAAGAAAATTAGATCAAACGCTGTGCGAATAGATAAATACATAAAATAATAAGCAATATGTAGTAACTTGGATTTTCTTCTTTCGCACATGAAATATTATGTATTTAAAAGTTATATTTGCACAAATGAAATCGTTTATGGAACCCTTTCCTTTTTTCAAGCTATGAGGCATTCAAAAATTGAATAAAACCGTATTGTGAATAAATTTCACGGCATTATATTGGTAATTTTGCATTCTATGTAGGTACTTTGAATTTCTGAAAGAATTTACTTTTTAAATTCTGAACTTGATATATACATAGAAGTGCTATTTTGATATTTTTTTACCATTTGATGAAATTTAGTATACAACTTCTGAATTAAAATTCTTATGAAAAATGAGAGACTTTTAGAGGAAGAGAAAAATAAATAATTCCATAAAATAAAACTAGTGAAACTCTGATTTGACATATTTTCAAACATGAAGGCAATCTCTGAAAATTAATTCCTACTTCACACAATCAAAAAATCAAAGTTGTCTGATCTAAGTAAAATTTGATTAAAGTGAATTAATTGAACTGTTTATAGGAAAATAATTTTTTCATTTGGATAAATATTCAGGGAAGTGGAGCGGGTGAAAATGTTGAGAATTTCGTGGATATCGTCTATTTCGGCGATTTTTAACTCTTATAATGGAGAGAAAAAAATTTCGTCAAGTACAGTTTCGATAGGGTTTTTCACGAATTACCATTTATTTAATTTTATATTGGTAAAAATAATAATTTAGAACATAAGCGCGCGTGCGCAAGCTTAATCTCTAAGCACTTAATAGAAAAAATCCAAGCTTTCTTTCTAATCCAAAAAAGCAAAAAGCCTCCTTCTATGAAAAAAGGACAACATTTTTTTTATCCTCAATAGAAGATTTACAAAATCGCCAAAGCAGCTGGTATATTCTCAAACACTACTCATTGCTTATTTTCATAGATAAATATGAAAAATCCCACTTTTTAAATTCATAGATCTTAAAGGAAAAAACCTAAGCATTCTTTTGAGATGAAAAAAATGTCTTTCCAAAAAAGTCAAATTTGTTTTTTAGTTTTATTTTTGAAGGTCACTGTACTGGACGAAAATAAATTTTACTATCGAGATTAGAACACTTAAAAATCATCAAAATATACCATAAACTTAATACTATATTAATATTATTATATTATTAATTAATATATTATAATATATTAAAACTTAATACATAAATACTAATCCCATAGCGCAATTCTTGTCCCAAGTTTGACTTACATAGGATTACTTTGATTTTTTGAGTGGGTAAACATGAGAAGTAATGCCCCAAATGCACTTTGAATTACTTGGCAAAAATTAGCTTCCAATTTTACAGATGTCCATATATCAATTTTATAGAGGCTCATATCTTAATTATTCTTTAACCAAAGGATTGATTCACGTCTAAAATATTTCTTTTTAATATTTTAAACTCATCAAATTGCATTATTTTTGAACGAGACCAGTTTATAGTTCATATGCATTTTGAATTTAAGTTGCCTGAATTTTAACATTTTGTTAATTTAAAGGTTTTTTCCTTGTGGCATAATTGCTAGGTTCAAGTTTTTTTATTGTAAATTTAATTTCTTGCAAAGTCGTAAAACTTCAATTTTCTATTCCGTTCAATTTCAACTTTAATAATTTTCAAACTGAAATTTTTTCTATTTTAATTCTTATTAAATGAGAAGGATTTCTAATTTGAATTATTTTTAATGTAGAGCACTTTTAAACTCCAAAACTGTATATGGTATAATACTTTCTCTTATGCAAAACTCAAACTTGAAATTTGTGCTATTCTACTAAACAAGATGAATTCTTTTACTCAGAATCGTTCATTTTTTTATTTTAAACTTTTTAATTATTAAGATTTTTCTTTTATAAAACTCAATCAGAAATAATTTAATTTCAAAAGGGTTTATTTTTCAATTATTCAATTTTGAGAGCTTCTAATTTAAAATTATTCAATTGGGAACCTTTTCAATTTTAAATTAAGATACTATCAGTGTAAATTCATATAAAGAGCTATCCATTAGAAGAAAACACACAAGCCAATTGACGAAGCTCGAACTTCTCGTCGATCAATTGAAAGCGTGTGAAAGTGTCTAATCTATTGGAACTCTCGGTTCTTTCATACTTTCAGAGCTCTCCTTCATAAAAGAAATGCCAACAAATTCTAAAATTTTCACAAAACCTCTGTGTTGTGTCCTATATTTTCTCAGTTAAAAAAAAAAACTAAGAAAATTTTAGCAGCTACGGTAAACCACATGGCACCTTCAATGCCCTGCGACAGGGCTTACGTTCACAACGTGCTAATTTTAATTTCAATTATCTTCACTTTGGTATAGTCAAACTCTTTTTAATTGCACATACCATTAGATAACACCTTAATAAATTAATATTCCTAATTTGAAAAAATTCATAAGAAAATTACTTTAAACTGATAATACCTTAAACAATTTTGGACGCTTCGAACTTAAAATTGATCAATCATTTAATGGATTTGAATTTTTAATTGAACCATGTTTAAATATATTACAATCTAAAATCATGAAACAGTGAATTAAAAAATTGTTACATTTCAAACTCTTTTATCTTCAGATTATTCACGTTTCTACGCGTTCAATTTAAAATGATACAGATAAAAATTTGAAAGAAAAATATATTTTAATGTGGACACTCAAATTATTCAATTTTAAATGCTTTCAAACTATTAAGAATTGTAATTTGAAATCAAATTTTAGAATTTGGAAGGATTCACACAAATTCCAATTTTTCAGTTTCAAACGCAATTAACTTAAAGCTGTCTGATTTGTAAAACATCAATAATTGAGGTGACGGAAGCAATAGCTCGTTAAGCGCTCGAAAAAACGTAGGAGTATTGTCTACTGGGAAAATTGATCGATGAAAAAAGTGGTCGAGACGTAAAAAACAAAATCTGCCCGCTTCGCGGGCACGTTCTCATCGCGCCCTTTGCGCGCGGCTCGCTTCGCTCGCAAGTTTGAGCGCGCCTAGGGCGCGCGACTGTTGGATCTCGCGCTTCGCGCTCGATCATATATTTATCTCGCGCTTCGCGCTCGATTATGTATTCACCTTGCGCTACGCGCTCGGGCGTATTCACATCGCGCTTTACGCTCGATTCCTCTAGATCTTTGAACTTCGTGTTCGACTTCGATGAAAAGAAAAAGTTTATTTCTAAATATTAGAAAATTATCAAAACCTCTACATATGAAGTGATTGTTAAATTTGTTTTTATTTTAGACTGTAAAGGAAATTTATTTACTCAAGGTTCTATCGACCTTAAGGAACACATTCTCATCCAGATACTCGCGCTTCGCGCTCGATATTTGATTTTAAATTCATTTGAACCTTGCGTTCCACGCTCGGTTCTGTGCACCGTATAATAGAAACAAAAAAGTTTGAGCGCACTTACGGCGCGCGATTTGGGCATCGCGCTTCGCGATTTGTATTTGATTTCAAATCAAGAATAATTATATAAATTAAGCGACAAATTTTATTAGTTAAAATGTTATTTTAGATTTTCCGTTTTTCAAAAAAGTTATTTTTTTCATTTTGAATATATTCTTACAACGAAAATGGATTTTTCCAAAGTTTTCCAAAAATTTGATTTCTTTTACTGTCAATGTTATTTTCACGAATAAAATAAAAACTACGCGTCCTATCGAAACATGATGCATAACAAATTTGTACCTCTTCTTTGAATGAACAAATGTTGTCTTCGTAATGTTTTTCGTAGCTTGTGTTATTCGTCTAAAAATTTATTTTTTCTATTTTCAATGCTGTTTTTTATGAATAAAACAAAAACTACGCGTCATATCAAAAAGTGAATAATAACAAATTTGTAGATCTTTTTTAGGTGCATAATTTTAGTCCAGTCATCTTTTGTCGTATCTTGCATAATTTCACAGCAAAATGGAATTTTTGATTTCTCATTATTTTGTTGTGCGATCAGAATTTAAATTTTTTATTTTTTGAAAAATTCAAAAAGTTATTATGAAAATATTGTAAGGTGTTCAAAAATCAACGTTTTTCTTCTCTTGACTTTTTTTCATAACGTGCGTTTTTCGGCTTAAAATGTTCATTTTCGTTTGTTTTTTGGAATTTTGAAAATGCTATAACTATGGTAATTTTTTTTTTATCTGAAAAAGTCATTAGGATATTTTTTTCCTCTTTTTGCTTACTACTAACAACCGACCATAGAATTTCCAAATCTTCAAAAAAAGTGTTCTCAAAAATTTTCAAAATGTGCTCACTTTTTGAATTTTCATCCGAAATAGCTGGTTCACGAACTTGTTCTTTCTTTTTAGGCCCTAAAAAAGTGTGCCAAAGCACAACCCAATCTCATTATTTTTTCGAAAGTTATCGTGCCTACAGACAGACAGACAGACAGCCAGGCAGACAGACAGACAGACACCTTGTTAAAAACCTTTTTTTCTGGCTCAGGGGGTCTCAAAACGTGGAGATTTCATGAAAACCGACCAAGTCAAATTTTACATAAAACCAATACCTTCTCATTAGAATGAGAATGTAAAAATACCTTCGTATTTATCTTGACGCGGCCGACAAATTGTTCTCAAAAAATAAACACAACTCGCGATTATTCGGCCGCTTGTTGATAAAAATGCTCGAAATGTTCATGGTGTATTCTCAATACATAAGCGATGACTACAATCAACGCACTTTGTTTAAAAAAGTAATATGTTTATTATTGTTCAATAACAAATTATTTCCGAGTGAAAACCATGTTTCGCCAACTTCGACTAGCGCTATGGAAAAAATGTTAGTTGAAATAACTTATCGCGAGAAAGTTGTTCACTAGGCTTCAAGAAAGTTTTCTTATAAATCTGAAAAAATTGAACCATATTGTGGAAATGGCAGTGAGTTGAAGTCAACACACTCATTCCGCTGCAGCGCTCCAGTTATCGGCATTTGTTCCTAAGTCACAAAGTAGCAGTGACAAAACAACAAAACGCTCCAGCGGCTGAGTGTGTTGACTTCAACTCGCTGCCATTTCGACAATTTTCAACCGATTTTTCGTTTCAAATTTTTAGAAAAACTTTCTTAAAGCCTAGGGAACAACTTTCTCGAAATAAGTCATTTCGACTAACATTTTTTCGATGACCATCCCGCCACTCGCAGTTCGCGAAACGTGGTTTTCGTTCGGAATTAATTTGTTATTGAACAGCAATAAACATATTACATTTTTAAGCAAAGTGCGTTGTTTGTAGTTATCGCTTATGTATTGAGAATACACCATGGAAATTTCAAGCATTTTTATCACCAAACGGCCGAATAATCGCGAGTTGTGGTTTATAAAACATCGATTTTCGATCGGAAAATTTTGTAAGCTTTTATTGTTTATCTTGTGTAATAATTGTCGAATGAAAAAGTTTATTGGAAAAAATATTTTTACGTTTTACGTTTCGACCACTTTTTTTTTCATCGATCTATTTCCCCGAGTACACAATACTTCTATGCGTTTTCGAGAGCTTAACGAATTATATCGCATCCGTCACCTCAATTATGCAATTTGTAATATTCTAAATTATTCTTAATGGAATGCCTTTCAACTATGAACAGTTTAACACTCTCAAATTAGAAAGATACAATTTGTATAGTTATGGATTTGACAGAACGCAATTTTGACGGTTTCAATTTTATTAAAATTAAAAAACTAGTTAGAAAAACGGAAGAAGGCGCAAATTAATATTTTATATAATCGTGGCATTAGCGGCCAATTACAAGAAAATAGTGGCATCGCTCAAAAAAAGTGTAAAGTAGTGTCAATAATGGCGTGAGTCCGAGCCCTCATATTTTTATTAATATTTGTGAATCATGAAATAACTGAACAGTACCTTGGGAATCATCAATTTCTACATCAGGCATCGGCTTTGAGCAACTAGGGCACTTCAGTGGTTTTTGAATCTTCGCGTAATTTAGTAGGCAGTAATTGTGCAAGACAGAATTGCATTCCTGGCATGTGTGACCCTATAAAAAAGGAAATTATTTTATTAAACACAGAACATACTGATTTTAAAATAAATATAAATAATAATAAATTCTGTATAAAATCTTTTGTTTTCATTTTTAAACTTACGTGGAAAATCACATGTTTACACAGCACACAGTTCGTTAGGGAATCTTCATAGGTGCATTTAAAGTAAAGTAGCAATTCACCAATGCTTCGTGCGCCCATGTAATAAACACCGTTCTGCAAAAATATATCTTTATCAAAGTTGATCACACGTATTTTAGTAGATAATTTGAAGGGTAGCACAGCAAAACGAATTAACCCACATTTTGTCAAACATGAGATTATTAGGTGGAAAATTCTAAATAATTCAAATACACATCCTCACTAAAGGAATTTTTTATAACACGTTTTTTCAATTATACCAAGAACAACAAAATTAGTCAAAGTAGGTACCTTGAACCCACAAAAAAAGGTTTTGCAATATATATTACATATATTATAGACTATTAATTAAGAAGTTCAAACCTACCCCTCCCACTCTTTTCCTCTAAGGACCAAAATTACGTGTTCTCCGTAGATTTCAGGTCGCTGAATCCGAATCCAAACTATTTCTAGCACGTCAAATTTTTGAGAATATTGAGGTCAAAAGCACTTTTGGCTTTTTTTTAATAACAATGTAGGGAGTGAACTTGACGTTCGAGAGATTTTTAAGAGAAAAATTTCCAAATACGCTCATTTTCTCAAAAAATTCCCACTTCCATTTTCTCATAAGAGGTTTATTTTTTTGTATTGAAACTTTTTTCCCCCATTTAGCAATTATTAGACGAGAAACGAAATTCGCAGTTTTTAATTAAATTGAGAAATCGATTTTTAATTACCGTCCAAAGCCGTGAAAACGCGCGTCCCAAACTCATAATAAAAGCTATCTCGTCCACTTACTTGGAACTGGCTGATTTTTTTTAAATCAAACTCTTTTCATCTTCAATCAGCGAATAATATTCTAGAAATAAAATTCTCTGTTTTTAATTGAACTGAAAATTAGATTTTATAGAAAATCTTTTGTCTCTCCTGAAAATCGGCCAAATGTAGTTTGATTCATTTTGCTGCGCTACCCTGCATTTCTTATTGCAAGTTATAAGCTTATAAGTATTTCTGTACCGAAAGGTAAAGCCACTTTCGTGAAACCATTTCGTTCAAGAATTCTTCGGCATCGTGTTTCGTAATTTTATTCTCTAAGTTTGAGCACATATTCAAACAAACTGTTCCTGAAATGCCCTTAGCGTTGGAAGTGATTATTTCAGAGTATATTTTTCTGAGTAGTTCCAACTGAGCATGATTGAATTCGAGCTGGAATCTGAAATAGAGTTTCTCCTAATTATTTATATTATTTACACTCTCTATTACTATTACTCTCTATTACATTATTAAGCCAATATTTGAGCATTGTTTTTAGTTTACAAGACAATCAATACAAATTTTCGGTTATTTGAAAGTTCAGAGCATTAAGCACCAAATAAAGTAGGGATTAATGGGATAAAATTAATTAATTAATTAATATATAAATTAGAATCACAGTATTTCTAAATAGAAATTTAGAATTATTCAAACTTAATTTTTCTAGTAACTTACTTGGTTGAATCATCAAGTATCGAACTCACAAGAATCCAATATTCTTCGCCAGTGTGTTCGCATTTGACCGACTTCAATGACATGTTCAGAATTTGCAACTGAATGTTGATAAGAAGAGCGTGTGTGGAAACCGAAGTAGTGTTATCTGTAAATTGCCAAAATTGTAATACATATTGAAAAAATATGAAAAAGCGAATGCAAATTTCGAAAATAAGCTTCTAAAATGTTTTGCTCCGAGCTAATTATCTATTTAAAAATGTAGCCTATTCGTATGTACTGTTTGGAAAAACGAATAAATTTACAATATTTAAAAAAATTATTTACATGACACTGACAAAATCTGTTCATAATAAGTACAGAAATCACAGGAATTTGCGCACTTACACAAAATTCATTTTCGAAAATTCTCTGGCCATAAAATGTATAATTTTTTTAATAGTGTGCACGGGGCTGTCCCGGTATATATTATCAGTCACGGGCGCATTATTAAAATACAATCAAGTGATCTGATAAAAGCGTGTGCCTTGACATATTGGGCAAAGTCTGGTTTTTACCCCATCATGCACGGATTGGGTTACAGTCAAGTGCATGATCGGGGGACCTACAGCTTAAGGTGGGATCCGAGCCACCGGAACCTCGGTAAAGGTACATAGAAAAATTTCAAGAGGTACCGACTCAGGGATCGGACCCCGGAACTCTAAGGTGAAGTCCGAGCGTCTAACCAACTGAACCACCGAGGCACTCAAATTGATTATAAATTAATGTCTCAGGCTTAAGATGGTTACAGCCCAATATGCCCGAAGGCGTTTTTGGCTGGAGTTGGATTTTTATTGTTCGAATATTCTGCACGGCATACATTCTTTGAGGATTATCTCGTTTTGGACTTTGTCCACCAGTGTTTTCCCGCATATTGTGCGCAGAGGTTTCATGCCAATCGCGTTAATTTTACTCTTGTCCTTTTCTTGACAGGTCCATGTCTCGCTACCGTATGGTACAGTCGATACAAATATAGAAATATGTATGGCCATTTTAGCATTTTTTATATGTTTTTATTTCTGAGAATGGGCCCTGCTCTACCGATAACCTTCTTACTCTCGTTTATGTGCCTATCTAACTCCCCATCTGTTTTTCCGTCGTTAGTGAATAGGCTACCTAGATATACGTACTTTCCAACTTGTTCTAATCTCTAATCATTTAGGATAATGTTGCACATTGTCTTCTCACTTTTTCCTTCAAACACCATAATTTTGGTTTTATTTACGTTAATTTTGAGGCCCATATGTTCTTCATGTATGTATTAAGTTTATTCAACATTCTTTGCAACTCCTCGATTGATTATGCCAAAACAATCTTGTCATCTGCGAAAGCTAACCCACGTACCTTCACTGTTTCGAGATCTGCACCTTCTCCGTTGAAGAGGGCCATTATTAGACACTTATCTATAAATATGATAAATAGCCATGAGGACATAACGCATCCTTGTTTCACGCTTTGCATAATATAGAACCAGTCACTCAGTTTCCTATTAACCCGTACACTCGCTTTACTACCTACATATATTGTTTTTATTGCTTGTAGGAGCCATCCATTGACTTAATGATTTCCCAAAGTTTACTTCTATTTACCTTGTCAAATGCTTTTTCTAGGTCAACAAATGCACATAAACCTTTCTTTCCTACTTCCAGCTTTTTTCTGTGATCTGTCTTAAGCTAAATATTTGATCTGTACATGATCTTCCTGGCATAAATCCACTTTGGATTAAGTTTATTCTGAAGACTAGAAGGTAATGATCAGCGTTGCATGCGGAACCCCCCATGACTCTTGTATCTTTTACTATAGTTCTCTTAGTCTTTCATCCGCAATAACGAAGTCAATTATACTGCGGTTATTTCCTTTATATCTGGTGTACGTGTGGATCATTTTATGTGGAAATCAAATATTTGTAATAAATATGCCCTTTTCTAAGCATGAGCTGACTAATTTTTCCCCGTTATAATTTTTTCTTGTTGGGTCCCCAAAACCTTTAGCACCCTTTCTGTATTTGAATCCTGACGTTGAACGCCGACCCATCCGTTCATATCTCCTAGCAGAATTATTCTTTTACCTTGATCGCAAGTACTTATTGTATCAGTTGAAGTGTCCCAGAAAGCGTTTTTGACTTCTTTCAGATCGCTATCAACTGGGGCGTAGCACGCTAGACGGAGAAAAATGGAATTCGAAAAATAGGGGCAGAGTCCTATATTTCGAGCAAATCGGATCCAAGATGAATTTTGCTAGAAGAGTACTGTGCGCCTAGCGCTCTATCCGGAAGAAGAGTGCTGCCTTTAGTGGCTACCTACAGTTTAGGAATCAGTCCCGACTCAGTCGGGAAAGAGGCTCGAAGTATTCGTCGTGGATCCCGATTCCTAAATTACAGTTCTCAGTCCTGAATTTCTGAACACAATTCAGGATGTTTGGGATTCACTTTTCCGATCCTCAAAACTTGTTCCCAAATCCGCATTTTTCTCCGTGTATGATAAATAATCTTCTGATTCCTACCTTCATTCTAGCCCACGACAATCTGGGAGAAACAAAATCATGATCTTTGAGATGCTGTCTTGTTTCTACATTCATAATTAAACCGACTTCTTGACTACTTGACTACTTCTTGACCTACTCCTGACCATATTTCAAAACCGCCTTCCAACACCTAATTTTTTATGTTTCTACTTTCGCAAACCTTTTTCTTCGTTTCAAGTACACATAAAATATCTAGTTTCCTTGCGTGCATAGTTTCTCGTAATTCTCTTACCTTCAGATCATTCACTCCTCTCTAACATTCCAAACACCCTGTCTCCATTCATCGCCTGAAACTCGACCTTTACGTTTACCGTGTGTATGCATTTCGTCAAAGTTTCAGACCATTCCGAGGCTATTTTATTGTTTGAATTATTCTTTGTTTAAATTGTACACTAGGGTGGTCCAAAAATTTTTGTTCGAATTTTTATGGGGACACCCCAGAAATGTGTTCGAATCCACACAAAAATAAAACCATTTTTTTGTTTTGAAAAAAAAAAAGATATTTAGGGGTGCCACAAGCCAGAAGTGCCATAAGAAAAAAAGAGACGTTTTTGTAAATCTTATTCAGAATCCTCAATATTATCTCAATCGAGTTGAAACTCAACATTTCTCTTCACATTTAGATATAGAATACGAATAAAATATCACTTTTCAAATACTAACAATGTAAGTCTATTTTATAGGGTCCTAAAGAAACCCCATAAGTGAAAAAATGGGGTTTGCGAGTTTTTCGAGCTCATTATGACTTTTTTTCGGTTTTTTTCAGTGAAAATTATTTCTGGCACATGAAAGACTATTTCATACTGATGTTTAGATGTTCACATAAATTGTTTAAACAAATTATTATTGTTTTTAGCAATTTTCTCATAGAATAGAGTTAGGAAGACGCGGTTTTTCCACAAATTCTCCATTTGTTGTCCAATTTTCAATAACAAGAGTGATTATTTAAACAATTTATCATCAATGTTAGTAATATTCTCTTAGAATAATGCTACAAAATTGCAGTATAAAAAAATCACTTTTAGTCAAATTTTCAATTAAGATATGTTAACTAATTAATTATAGTCAAGAAAATTCATTGTTGAAACAATTTATTATAATTATTAATAATATTATATTTAAGTGATGTTAGAAAGATGCGTTTTTTTAATTTCTTACTTTTTGTCCAATTTTCATTTGGAGTTAAGTAATAATGAATTAGAGTTAACAAAATAATTGTTCAAAGAATTTATTATCATTGTTAATAATATTTTCTTTGCTTAATTGTTAGAATGTTGCGGTTTTTTCTGAAATTTTCAACTGTTTGTCTATTTTTCATAAGGCGTGACTTAATAATTAATTAGATTTAGCAAAAATAATTGTTTAAACAAATTATTATTGTTTATGACTATCTTCATCTATATCAATGCCTGATAGTTGCGGTTTCCGGCCATTTTTGCCTTTCTGTCCTTTTTCACTTAGTAAGGTAATAATTAAGTAGAGTTAACATCAAAGTTGTTCGAACAATTTAATATTGTTTATAATTATTTTCTCGTAGATAAGTGCTAGAAAGTTACGGTTTCTTCTAAAAAGTTTAACTTTGCTTTGCCTTTTTATTTATGAACAACTGATAAATAAACATTAGAGAGAAACATATTTTAAACGATCTCTGTCATTTTCGTGAATATATTTTGCTGGAGGTGGGCTGATAGAAAAATGTGTTCAATTCCAAATTTTTCTTTTACGCTTTGCAAAAAACTTCTTGTAATTTAAAACAAAACTTTTAAAAGTCATCTACACACCCAGTCCTACCATCTACTCCTAATTATTCCATTATTTGTTTTTGCCTCTTGTGTAAAATAGCTTTTTTTCTTTAAATTAATTTTTTTTAAGCATTGGAGAAAGATCAAAAATAATTCACTTAAAACAACAATACCATTCGAAAAATCATTTTTGTTGTGGTTGACTTATTATTTGTTCATAAATAAGAAGGCGATGCAAAGTTAAAGATTTTAGAAAAAACTGCCACTTTCTAGCACTTATCTAAGAAAAGATAGTCATAAACAATATTAAATTGTTTAAACAACTTTTTTGTTAACTTGAATTAATTACTACCTCACTAAGTAAAAAAAGGACAAAAAGGTAACAATTGCCGAAAAACCGCAACTATCAGGCACTGATATAGATGAAGATAGTCAGAAACAATAATAATTTGTTTAAACAATTATTTTTGCTAAATCTAATTAATTATTGAGTCAGGCCTAATGAAAAATAGACAAACAGTTGAAAGTTTCAGAAAAAACCGCAACATTCTACCAATTAAGCAAAGAGAATATTATTAACAATGATAATAAATTGTTTAAACAATTATTTTGTTAACTTGAATATATTATTATTTCATTCCAATTGAAAATTGGACAAAAAGCCGGAAATTTCAGAAAAAAACAGCATCTTTCTAGCATTATTTAAATATAATATTAATAATAGTAACAACAAATTGTTTGAACAATTAATTTTTTTGACTCTAGTTAATTATTTAACTTATCTTAATTTAAAATTTGACTAGAAGTGAATTTTGTTAAGACAATATTATTAACATTAATAAGAAATTGTTTAAACAATCACTCCTGTTAACATTTATGAACTATCACTTTCCTCTAATTGAAAATCGGACAACAAGTGGGAAATTTTTTTAAAAACCGCGTCTTTTTAACTCCATTCCATGAGAAAATTTCTAAAAACAATAATACATTGTTTAAACAATTTATGTGAACATCTAATTATCAGAATGAAGTGGTATTTCATGTGCCAGAAACAATTTTCATTGAAAAAACTACAAAAAAGTCATAATTAGCGCGAAAAACTAGCAAAACCGATTTTTTCACTTATGGGGTTTCTTTGGGACCCTATAAAACAGACTTATGGTGCTGATATTTAAAAAGTTATATTTTATTCGTATTCTACGGGTAATTGTGAAGAGAAATGTTGAGTTTCAACTCGATTGAGATAATATTAAGGATTCTGAATAAGATTTACGTGATCTTCTTTTTTTCTTATGGGAAATACGTGTTGAACTTCATGGGGTTTGCGGCACCACTAAATATCATTAAAAAAAAAATTGAATTTATTTTTGTGTAGATTCGAATAAATTTCTGGGGTGTCGCCATAAAAATTTTTAAAAAAATTCCAATGCACTTTTGGACCACCCTATTGTACACCCAACTACCACCTTTATGCGCGAAATTTGTTTTGGCGCTTTCCAGGTCAGAAATATCAATCCTGGCAGCCATCTCATCGATTTACTTTTTTTCGGATTTCAATAAAACTTATTGGCATTTTGTAAAACAAGATGCTGTTTTATGTAAAATAAGATAGAAAACATTTTTCAAAATTTTCACACAAAAAAAATCAAAACAATTTTTAGATTCAATTTTTGACGGATTTCGCTATTTTTTATTTTTTTTCCGAATAATATTCCTTGTTCTCTTATCTTTCATTTCAGAAAAAAAAAACAAAAAAACTTGATGGACACTCATCTGGTTCGCGAATTATGAATATTTAAAGAGCGACAATCCAGTCGAATGCTTGTGTCACGCAGCAGTTAGGCGGGCAGCAGGCATTGGCATTACACAATATATCGTTGCAACGCTGCAGTCTCGGGCATCCCTGTTTACTAATTTTTTTTTCTCGCTTAGAATTCTTTTGTTTAGGAGCGGATTTTTGCATCTATTTTTCAACGGATTTGATGGTTATTGATTCGTATGAAGGAATGCAATCATCTCGTACCATTAATTTTCTGAGCTATCAAAAAACAATCGCGAAGGAATTTGGCATGGTTCTCATATTCACTTTTGGCACAAAAAAGGAATTTTACTTTTGGCATAGCGCTGATGGCCCAATCGTACAACAAGGAAGCCATGGTGCAAGCGGATTTCATTCCTTCATACCGATCAATAACCATCAAATCCGTTGCAAAATATATTCTGCTGCTCCTGATTCAAAATAAAAAATATTTCAGATACAAAAATCTACTCCTAAACAAAAGACTGTAGCGTTGCAACGGTACGTTGTGGAATGCCAATGCCTGCTTGCCCGCCTAACTGCTGCGTGGCACAAGCATTCGACTGGATTGTCGCTCTTTAAATATTCATAATTGGCGAACCAGATGAGTGTCCATCAAGTTTTTTTGTTTTTTTTTTCTGAAATGAAAGATAAGAGAACAAGGAATATTATTCGGAAAAAATTAAAAAATAGCGAAATCGGTCAAAAATTGAATAAAAAAATTGTTTTGTGTTTTTTTGGTGAAATTTTTTTCTATCATATTTTATATAAAATAGCATCTTGTTTTACAAAATGCCTATAAGTTTCATTGAAATTTGAAAAAAAGTATCCGAAATATGACAATTTTAAAAAAAGTCGACCTCAAAATTCAAAATGGCGTTGCTCCCAGAATTTTCAAAAATCCTCTGGCCAAAAAACATTACCCATAAAGTTATACAACAAAACCAAGTTTGATTAAAATCGATGAGATGGCTGCCAGGATTGATATTAAAGACGTGGAAAGCGTCTTTTGCGAGTCGAAATCATGTCCAAGTAGTGATTCGTCATATGGTGGAGAGTCTAGTTTTTAGAGAAAAATCCATGTATTTAAAATGCTTTTAAGATTCTTGCAATAGCGCATCAAGGGAGTCTTTGGATATCGCCCCCCCCCCCCCCCCCCCGCTTCATCATTACATGAGTCGCGGCAGATTAAATTCTTTTCAGACCGTTAAAATCAATTCAATTAATTATTGTCAATCAATTTATCAATGAAATAAAATTTTATCCAACAGAAGAATATCGGTTTTAAATCACAGGAGAACATTTACTCTACTAGAAATTCAGTTATTGAAAAAAATTCATCATTCAAACTAGAATATTTTATAGACTGGCGCTGTACCAACGCTATGTGAATAGATCTTCCAAAACTAAACCTACGTGAAGTGGAAGTGAAGTGTTTTACGCTCCATTTTGGGTAACTTTTTAAAAATCATTTATCGTATAAATAGACTCATTTAATAAAACTAATATTTAAATTATCAAAAATGAATGAATGGTTACTGAAAAAACAACTGCAATTGAAAGAATTGGATTTAGAAATTAGACTTTCAACATTTTGTCTTTTCAAATTTGAATTGTTCAAAATTGTACAATTTTGAATTAAAATCCTTTACAGCTAAATAATTGTAAAATATAAAAGCTTAAAATTGAAATAATGTGATGTTAACAAACTCCAAAATTGTTTGGTTTTCATTAAAATAATTCAAAATTTCATATATTTAGCTTTAGAATTTAAACGCTCAACATTTTGAAGTTTCAAATCAGAATTTTTCAAAATTATTCATTTTTCAGTTGAAATCCAGCATTGCAAAATAACTGTACAATATGAAAGTTTAAAATTGGAATAATGTCATGGTAACAAAATAAAAAAGATTTGGTTTTAATTTAAACAATTCAAAATTGTACATATTTAAATTTAGAATTTAAACGTTCAACATTTTGTAGTTTCAAATCTAAAACTTTCAGAATGATACAATTTTCAATTAAAATTCATTAATGATAAATAACTTTACAATCAAAAGAGTTAAAATTGGAATCATTATTCCAATATAGTTTTCCAATAGTTTTGAATTTAAATAATTCAAAGTTGTATTAGTAATTGAAGCAGTGTTAAACTGAAACCGTTTAAAGAATAATTTCAATGAAACTTTATAAATGAGAGAGTTTCAAATTAAACCGGCGTTTAAAATTCAGGAATTAATAATTATTTTAAACTTGAATCATGTCATGTCTTTGGAAAACCCAAATGAAAAATATTTGAATCCTCAAATGCTTAAACTAAACAGCTGCATTTTTAAAGAACAAAAAAGGAATTTCTACCCCAGGAGATGAATTTGTACTAAAAGTGTTAAATTTTCAACAAGAAAGATTTTTCAGTCAAGAAAGAAAAAAATGGTTGAATTATGTGCAAAACATTTGACTTCGATCTGAAAATATGAATTCTCAATAAAAAAGTAATATATTGATTATTATAATTATTGTAATATTATTATTAGACCCTGAAGTCCAGTTTCATCCGTTGTTTATGAATAAGCAATACGATTTTATCTAGTTTCATGAAAACTTCAAAACTAAAAAAAACTTGAAAAATAAAAGCCTTATACTACAATCAAAACCAAAATACAGTGAGGCTCGGAAGCACCTGGGGAAAAAGTTATAATATGTTTGAACCATAAATATACTATACTATAGTTTTACGAAGTCACTTTCGTATTTTATATAGGGTTATTATAATTATACCATTTTTAATTTCCTTCATTTAACCGACGCTGTGTCATGTGATATTACTCACAGAAATTAAACTTTTACGAAAACTCCTAACAAACTGAAAAATGTTCATTTTTCACAGAAATTAAACTTTTACGAAAACTTTAATGATAAAAAACGAATCCATCGTCCTTTCATTAAAATGTCGCTAATTTTTTATAAAGAAAGAACCCAAACACCGGCTGAACTTTTCAATGAAATCTAAAATGATGAGGACAAATATCAAAAACATTGCGCATGCATTTATACATAAATGCAGCTTTTAGTATTATATGGGACTTGAATGTATCAGGGACTCATTCAAAAACAAGCAGAAAACTGTTAAAAGAAGTTGAAAAAACTTGTGGATGATTTTTAGGTTATGCTTACTAAATATTTTCACAGCCATTGCACGAGCGTCGTCACTTGAAAGAATTCCTTCTTGAACGAAGACTTGTAGAAAAGCCTTGTGTTTGTCAGAATATTCCATTTTGCTTAAGGTAAAAAATGACTTTCAATCACAGTAAAAAAGTATCATAAACCACACGCCACACGTAAACAATGCAAAAATGTGAAAGCAACGATCAATTGATCAAAACAAAATCGCGATGAATACGGTGCTGCCAACATTTCAAATTTTATTAGCGTCACCATCTCATAGCGCGAAATTCAAATTGTAAATTAATAAAATTTTTATTTATATAGGATTGAGGCACCTGCTGACAAAATCAGAATGTTCCAAAAACTCTTTTAAAACATATTTAAGATCGTTTCGTATATTTTTAATCTAAACTCCTAGCAATTAAAACTCTGATTGACTTTGTTTCTTGTCTAGGTTGACTTTCCAGCTAAAAAAACATCAGGAAAGAAAGTTTTCCTAATTTGGAAAATAATGATTAAATTTGTTCAGATATTTTTTGTTGGCAAAATTAACTTGGATAATGACGAAACTTCGAGGACGGAAGAAAAATCAATGGGAGTTGTAATTGGGCAGAAAAAGTATTTTCAATTTTTGCTCCGTGAAAAGGCAGCGAATGTGCTGTTATGAAATAGAAGTTCGTTTTTTTAACAGACTAAGAAATTTAGAGCTTTGATTCGAAAGCTGACAAGAAAAAGACTAGTTAGTATTTTTTGTAAAGAAAGGTCATGACCCCAAACTAAAATTGTGAAATTCCTGTGACCCAATATTTCACCACATTCGAGAAAAATTGCTCTGATTTTTTTGCTTTTTATTTATTCTATTCTCTAGTAAAATTGCATAAAATTGTGTAAATATAAAAATGTTCAACATGTGTTTTCTATGGAATACCAGACTTGACAGCCCAAAATGATCACAAAACAGGGGAAATAGGACGATTTTTCACGAAAATTTTCAACTGAAATGATAAATCCTCAAAAAAAAAAAAAAAATTTTTTTTTAAAATTAGTTCGACTGTCAACCAAGTAGTTAAATTTTCAATGAAAAAGATGAATTTTCAAGCAAGAAAATCAATTTTTTACTGAAAAAGACGAATTTTTAACCAAATAGTCAAGTTTTCAACTTAAGAAGACCAATTTTCGACCAAAAGGTAAGCAGTTAAATTTTTAATTAAAAAGATTAATTTTGAACCAAAAAAGAATATTAAGCAAAATAGTTCATTTTTTCCATCAAAAAGATAAAATTTTAACTGAAATAATGAATATTCAACCGAAAAAAATGATTTTTTAAGAAAGTGGTTAAACTCTCAATGAACTACAGTTGAATTTTCAATCAAGAATATTAATATTAAAAAAAAAAAGAGACAAATTTTCAACCAGAGATGAATCCTCATCCAAACACAATGAATTTGTAATAAAATAGAGACCTTCAACCATGTACAGTTGAATTTTCAACCAAGCAGATTAATTTTCTACGCAAAAAAAACGAATTTTAAATGAAATAGATAAATTTTCAACCAAAAATGAAATAGTTAAATTTTTAATTAAAGCGATTACTTTCCAATCAAACGAAAGCAAAAAAAAAAGATGACATCTCAAGCAAAATGTAATAGTTGGTATTTCAACCCAAATATATTTTTATTTTAAATGAGAAAAACAGTTTAATTGAACAAAAAAAAGACACATTTTCAACTAAGAAATCAATATTCGACTAGAAATGGAATAAATTTTCAGTTGAAAAATTAATTTTCAACCAAAGTAAAAAAAACTTTTACCAAAATAGCTAAGTTTTCAACCAAAAAAGATGAAATATACATCTCAACGAAAAATGTAATAGTTGATCATCAAAATAGTTAAATTTTCTACTAAAGAGATTAATCTTCCACCGAAAAATCATTTTTTAAGAAAATGGTTCGACGTTCAACCAAGTAGCTGACTTTCAACCAAAACGGTAATAGTTCATTTTTCAGCAAAAAAAGATTTTAAATTTAAATTGAAGGCAGTTGAATTCAAACTAAAAAATACAAATTACCAACAAAATAGTTGAATCCTCAATCAAAAACAAATAATTTTTCACGAAACAGTTGCATTTTTAACAAAAAAAGATGAAACTTTCAAAGTTTCAGAATATGTATTTGAATTATCAAAAATAAACTATTTTAAACTAAACAATTGCATTTACAACTGAATAGTTTAACTTTCAAACAAAACAAAAATATTTTTTTCAGAGGACAGTTCAATTTTCAAAAACCAGCACCACCAAAAACTACAAGAAAAGATGTTTTTTTTTAAGTAGTTAAAAGTTCAAACAAAAAGTTAAATTTTGAAATAAATATTAGAAATTTAACCAAAAGAGATCAGTTATAAACCAAAAATATAATAGTGTACCTTTAGATTGGATTTTCTTATTGGATTCTATTTTTTAGCTCGCTTCAAGTGAAAAAAGAGAAAAGGGGAAATTTCTTGAAAATAGGGGGGAAAAGAGGAATGCGTTAAGAAAGGGGGAAAGACGAAAGTGTGAAGCCTGGAATACTCGCTTTTTCGAATATTCGCAAAATGAAAGCGTGTTTTTGACTTAAAACAATTGCTAACAATTGTATAAATATATAATTTTATGCAATTTTACTAAAGAATTGAATAAATAAACATTTCAATAAATAATAAATATGTAATATTTAACAATAATTCCATTAACGAAATATTGCTAACAAAATAAATGTTGCAGGTTCAAACTACAAAACAAAACTTCCACATTTCATAATACGAATTTTATTTTTCACAGAGATGTTTGTTTTAATACTCATAAATTTATCTTATGTATCTTTTTCTTCTTATAAAAAGTGTCTCCAACCAGAATACAGTGGTGAATCAGCCGCTCAATTTGATGATTTAGATTCCTTAGCACTTTGGAGACTCTGAGTAATATAAAGCTTGGCTAAACTCTGTGCGCAGAACTGAGAAATATGTTGGCTATATGTGTTAATTTGTCCAGCAACGATCATGGGGTTTAATCTTGCCGGAACCGGCAAAGGTCTAATCAACTTATTAATATCGTCATCGGGAAGAGGAGGTTCATCTTTAGCAGCCCTGGCAGCATTTTCTTGAGCTCTCTTGAGCAGAAGCCTGTTCTTGTCTTGTTGCTGGCGAACAACCAAACTTTGATATCTGTTGAATTTGATCGCCTCTTGGTTGAGCTCATCGACACGATCCATCAAGCAACGCAGTTGGGTTTCTAAGACGGTGGCAGTTCCGAGATCCAAATGCTTTGTTCCCAGTTCTTCCGGGATCATCTCCTCCAATTCGGACATCATGACGTTGGTCAAGCTGCTGTTTTTCACGACTATTGGAAGTTCGATGAAAAGAGACTCGTAGCCTACTTTCAGTGTACGCAAAGCTTCAGGTGTGAATTCTCCCTCTTTGTACATTTTAATCGCTTGGGGTGTCAGGCGATAGGCTTTCAGAGTTAAAAATCCGCGGGCAGATTTGGCAGTGTCATATATCACGACGACGGACTCCTCGATGGATGTTTGGTAGTGATATTGGGATTCGAGCAGAGACATGTTCAAAAAATTTCCTACGTCGGCGCTCTGGTACCAACCAACGTGAAAGTGGTCGACGTTCACTCTGAAAATAAAATAATATGTTTAACTTTGATCACCAAAGTTATTATACATTTATATTGTATATCATTCGTCGGCTTTTAAGTAAGCGAGAAAAGTTGGCTAGTGAGAAGTTCAAATTATACATATAATATGACTTTACGATTTCAATTTATATAAAAATTCGTGTTTAGATTCTTAAATAATAAGTTATACCTTTCTCTTATGTGGACCCTTTTGTTCATTTAAAAATTATTCAACTAAATTATAAGGCTAATATAAATTTACAAAATACAATTGTTAAAAAAAGATGTTCATTAAAATATTATAACACAAACATTATCTGATGAATGGCAAAATCTGATTATTACAGGAAAGGAAGACGTAAATAAAGTTCTGTTTTGTGATTTTAAATTGTAGATCAAGTTACACACAGTTTTTAAGAGTATAAACCCTTCTTTTACCCTAAATTCTCTTGATACTTGAAGTAACTTGTAAAGATTCGTCATTCAAGGCCCCATTGTTCGTACCGAAAAATCGGATCATTTAAAATTATTTATTCAATGTTTCAGGGCTTATTCTAAACTTCTAAAGGATAGTGTAAAACAAAATGAATAGTGATAAATTAAAATCGAAAATATTAATTTAGATTTTCGGAAATCTTAAAATTAAGGCACAACGAATCTTCCATAAACAAAATATAACATTAAAATTTATTTATTTATTTTAACCAAAATACATGATTTGTCTATCATAAAAGATGAATTATCATCGAACAAAAATTTCCAATGTTACGGTGCTCATTTGATGAGCACTTCGCTTCCTCATTATACGTAATTATCAAATATATTTGCTTTCTCATAGAGGAAGTCAAAATAAAAAAAAATACAAATGGGTCAATCAACACGTCTGGAATAAAGGACTTTTTCTATTCTTGCATGAACTTTGAATTATATTAATGAAAAAAGTGTTTCAGAATAAAACAGATTTTTCAAATTACATAAATAACCATAAATTCAGTACTCTTCTATAAAATGGATTAATATTCAGTTCAATTGATTCGCCTCGAATGAACGAATCTGTATATTCTTGCATCAACTTGGAATTATGTCCATGATAAAATGTTCACTATAAAAATCGATTTTTCAAATCATACAGATGACCATGACTTCCTTACTCTTTAAAAAATGTATTGAAATTATAGGTCAATCACGTTGAAATATGTTAATAAAAAAATTTTTACTATAAAAACCCCCTTTTAAATATTATAAAGTGCTAAAAAAGGTAATAAATATTTTTAGTAATCCTTCGATCAGTTCTGAGATATCAGTGGTGAAAAAGCCCTCCAAATTTCATGAATTTATTTGCGCCGGGGCGGGCGCCATTGCTTAGATTAAGAGCATTGTATTCGAAATTTTTCATTTTCAACAGAAAAGTTGAATTTTTAACGAACAAAATTTCATAGTTGATGTTTCACCCAAAAATATGAAATTTCTACCAAAATAGATTAACTTTAAAACCAAACAGACGAATTTTCAACAAATAAAGAGTTTTCAATCAAGAAAGAAAATTTTTTTATCCAAATTGTTGAATTTTCAAGACAAAAAATGAATTTTCTATCAAACAGTTAAATTTTCAACCCAAAAATATGAATTTCTAAGAAAAAAGTTCATTTTCAAAAAAGTTGCGTTCTTGACGAAAAAAATAATTTTCAAATTACGAAGATTATTTTTCCACCAAAAAGTCAGATTTCCAGCTAGAAGACCAATTTTTAACTGTTGTTTCTCGCGCTACACGCTTGGTCCTTGTATTTCCCCCACATTTGTGCACAGACCTTTTAAAATTAAAGGTCAAAGTATGGAAAACTGTAATTTGGTGATTGGTAATTCTCTTTTTTAAAGTTCCTTCGACGTTAACGAATACATTCTCATCACGTACCTCGACTATCTCGTGCTTCGCACTCGATTTTGTCCAAAATGCGAAATTTTCTACATTATATGTTCAACATTATTATATCAAATGTAGATTACATTTATTTCTGTACGTCGGCCTGTGATTGCTTATTTAGATATAGCAAAATAAAGTACGAATTGTATTTATCATGATTAATTTGATATTTGTTTCATATTTTGCACTATATTTTATTCCCAGCTACCCTGAAAAATGTATCATTTCAAATAAATTTATATATTATCACCATTCATAATATGCTTTGATATTAAAAACAGACGTATTTTTCTTGACTTGTTTTTATAATTGGAAAAAAGTGCACATCCTATAAAAAAAAACAATTTTGTTATTATGCATTTTATTGCAACTTGTGTCGTTTTTCTTTCAATTGTAATTTGTTTATGGTCAATGTTATTTTTCACGATTTAAACCAAACATATGCATCCTAGCGTAAAGTGATTTTAAGAAAATTTGTGAATGTAATTTAGGCGAAAAATTTTGTTAGATAAAATGTTATTGTAGCGTGTATCGTTTTTCCAAAAAGTTAATTTTTTTATTTTAAATGTACTTTTATGACAAAACTTTATGACAAATTTGTAGATCTTTTTTGGTTGAACAACTCTTTTTTCGTAGTTTGCGTCGTTTTTCCACAATTTTTTGTTATTGTTAATGTCATTTTTCACGATTGAAACAAAAATTACGCATCTTATCAAAAAATGATTGATAAAAATGTGTAGCTCTTTTCTGAGTCAACAACTTTTGTCTATTAATTTTTGTCGTGGTTTGTCCAAAAATTGAATTTATTTTATTCTTAAATCAGTTTTTTACAAATGAAACAAAAACTACGCGTCCCATCAAATAGTGATTGATACGAAATTTGTAGATATTTTTTTAGTGCACAATTTTTTTCTATTCATCTTTTTTCATATCTTGTTGTTCTAACGAACTTGACCTTCATTTTGGGACACTTGAAGAGTATAGCAAAGCCCAATCCAATCTGTGAATTCTTTCGAAAGTGATCGTGCTAACAAAATAAAAATCTACATACACACACTCATGCATACATACAGACATACACATTCGCGAAAACCTGTTTTTTGGGTTCAGAATGTCTCAAAACGCAGACCTTTGACAAAAACGGAGAGGGTCAAATTTTACACAAATCTAATACCTTCTCTGATAAGAATGTAAAAATAATTTTTTAATAAAGTAGTTCGACTTTTACCCAAGTAGTTAAACGTTTAATTAAAGAAGAAGAAGAATAGTTACATTTTAAGTTAAAAAAATTATCTTAAAAAAAAAAACACGATTTTTCAACCAAAGGGATGAATTTCCAACTAAAAATGACGAATCTTCAATAACCAAATGATTTGCCAACAAAGTGGTTCAACCTTCAACAACAAGAAAGAAATTTCCAACTAATAATATAATAGCATATATTTCAACCAAATAATATATTTACATTTTAAATCAAAAACTGTTGAATTAGACCGAAAAAGACGAAATTCTATGAAAATAGATGAACCCTCAACCAAAGAAGATTAATTTTCAACCAGGCAGTGGCTTTTTTACCCAAAAAAGATAAAATTTCTACTAAAAAAGATCAACTTTCAAACCAGAAAGACTAGTTTCCTCAGGAATAGTTGAATTTTCAACAAAAAAAAATTCATTTTCAACAAAACAGTTGCATTTTCAACAAAAAGAATGACTTTTTAACAAAACTGTTAAATTTCCCACTAAATAATACAAATTTTAACTAAAAATATAATCGACAGGAGGAAGCTCCTGCAAAAACACGAAACAGAAATACAAGGCAAATAAATTACTAACAAGAATATTATATCAGGATGGCCGCAAAACTTCATTGTCAAAATTACCTAATTTTTCCCTGATCAACTTTTCTTTTTCCCTGATCATTAATATTTAAAGACCAGAATCTTAATCTTGTAACATATTTGACATAAAATCTTTTATGAACGAAATAAAACAATTTCAAATGAAAAGTAAAGAATGTATGATTCTGGACAGTTATTTCGAGTGCGGCGCTTTCGTAACGGTAGACAGTTCTTATAGAAATCCCCCGATTTTTGCATTTTTTTTTCAAAATTCCTGACTTTCTCTGACCAATAAAATTCCCTGACTTACGGCCACCCTGTGAGGGGACCTGGAAAAGGGGCTGTTTGAACCGAAATTTGGGTAGAAATAGAAGCATTTTTCAGTACGTGTAGACACTTCCTAAAATAAATATAAATTCAATAAGAAGATATAAAGTAAAATAAATTAAAGTGGAGATTATATATTTCGCATAGATTTTGATTGTTAAATATGAAGTTTTTAATTTTTAAAGAATACAAGAGATTGAAACTTCATTTTTTTTAAATTTAAGTGAAGTTTAATGTGGTTATTTTTTAGATGGAATGCAGACAATAGCGAGGTTTACTGATAATTAAGTGTACGATAGTCCAGTAGTATTACAAATGTCACAGAATAAGCTTTGAAAAGTTGATAAGAATGAGTCAATTGTTTCAATAATATAAAAACAATTGAACTTTAATAACTGTTTATTACCTGACCAAAGAAAAACTAGAAATAGACCACTTGCTACTTCATTTCCAACAAAAAAATCAGAACAGAGAAATGAAAAAAGGTACAAAAGTGAATTGAATAATTGTGCATAATTAATCAAAACTAATTATACATAAAATTAAAGAAAATATGCATGCAAAAGTGAGCATATACCTTCGTAGTCTGCGCATCATAGTAAGTTGATATTCCTCCTCATCCATAAGATCGTCGCTCTTTGGAAAAGGAAAGCAATTCGTAATTTCCAGGCGATTTTGAACCACCAGACCCAGAAGAGCACCCTGGGAAACATCCATGTTGCTCAAGGATTCCTCATGACAATGCTTCACCATCTTCATAACCACCAATCCATCACACTGGACATAATCTATACGGGGTTCCGCCGATTCCGGTATTCTCCGAGACTGGCCTCTTGTTGCCATTTTCAATAATCAAAATTAATTCTTTTTTCACTACAAAATCAACTTTTGCTTACTCCGGATGACAGTTTTCTAACGCCACGTTTTTCAACAATATGCAGCTAACCTCTTCACAAGGAACGACGATGAAAAGAGATAAGGAGAGGAGGGAAAATGGAGTCGGCATGTCACGAAATTGATTGAACCCAGATGCAAAACTCGATGAGAAATTCGTCAGTGTCTATACCCGCCATCTAGTGCATTTATCTATGTATGAAAAATTCGAAACTGATGTATTTAAATTATAAAGAAGAAATTTATACTCGTTATTAAACATTTTCCACATGAAAGTAATTTCTAGTATGAAGTTATTTAAAATTGGTAATAGCAAATATTATATTTCTAAACATTCTTTTTTTAGAACAAACTAAGAAAAAAATCTATAGCGGTCGTAATTTTACAATTTATTTATGAGTGAATTTGTAAAATGCTAAATGTTAAAGCCTTAAAATTTGATTTATTAAAAATTCAATGGTGTAATTCAAAATTTTCAAGTATGATGGAAATACGATTTCTACATGTAGGTGAGAAAACCAACTCTTTGGATTGGAAACCAAGTCTACAGCCACTATAGGGTTTATAATGTCTCTGTTTTTTATATTTTGAAAAATGAATTTGAAAAATAATAATTTCTTATCATACCTTCTTAAAATTATTCAAATTATCAAATTATTACATAAGGCTTGATTAGAACTTATTTATTTATAATCTGTTTTGAAAATATGAAAAGCAGAGACAATATAAGCCCTAGAGCTGAGGAGGAGAGTGGGAGGTTGTCTTAATTGACTCCTGAATCTTCACTGTTTTCTTTTTCTCGCTCCTTTTTCAATTGTATATATTTATTTGTCTCTAATGAGCTGGAAATATTTAGGCTTTTAAGCATTTTATGGCATTTGTTATTATATGAGAAGGTTTAATAAAAAATATGTTTCTTTATAATCTTTCTTGAAAATACAATTTCTATTTTGAAAGATTCAAAACAGCGCGTTGAAAACCATTTATTTAACTCTTCTAGTAATCATTTCCAATCTTTGAAAACTATTTGGAAATCATTCAAATCTATTCAAATCTATTCAAATGTTATAAAAATTTAAAAATAAATTTCTTTGATGATTAAAACATTTTCTGACTGGCGACTGTTTTTCGAGAAAAAATTCAAGTGCCACGTCTTGTGTGGCGCGAAGCGGTTCACCGGGACAAAAAAAGTATTTGTGGACAAATTCATTTCCAAACAACAATTAATGTTAATGAAATTCTGAATACACCTTTATTAGCCGATTTTTGAAGAGAAAAAATGATTACCGTTTTCTAGCCAATATTCAGATTCATTCCAAAATACATAGAATCAATCAAACAACTATCTAGAAATGTTTCCCTGTAGGATTGTAGAAGTATGGAATTTGTTATAAACAAATAAGTGGTTAAAAATGGTTTCATGGGAAATGGCAGTGTTTAGTCACTCAATTACAACTAAAATCTTTCTGTCTATAAATTGTTATAATTGAGGCTTATAAAGTATATTGATACCTTTTTCTGACAAACAAATTAAAAAGAAAAAAAGGCCTTATTAGGTATCACGATTTAATTTTGTTAACAAAAAAAAAATTGAATTGAGGTGTAAAAAGTTAAATCGGTCTGCTAGAACCAAAGATATGGCAGTTAAACTTTTTTTTTTTCAATTATTCAAGGTACCATACGTTTGCCATTTGTTTAGATTTTCAAAAAATACTTGGTGGCAGTTTTTTTTTATTGAACAATCTTATACATATGCTGAATCAGAGCCGAACCTCATTCCGATATGAAAATTGCTCAGGAGAGATAACGTGGAATTGACCATTTCATATAACTTAGAAATCTTTGGTACACAACGATAAATATTTTTTATCTTACACAATACATGTATTAATACATGTATTGTGTAAGATAAAAAATATTTATTAATTTTGAATTATTGTTTAGGTAGTGTTATTTTTATTTAAAAACTGAGTAAAAAAGTGACATGAAAGTTTCGGATAAATTGATAACTTTGCGTTTTATAGAGGTTTATGTACAGCAGAAAATGTTTTTTTTTTGTCATTAAGGCTATTAAACCGTTTTTCAGTTTGACATTCTTTTTTTTTTAAAATAATTTTTGGACATGTTTTAAACGTTTGAAATATTTCAAGAAAACAAAGTAGGGTGCCCTTTTTGAAATAAGTGAAATTCAATTATGTATCTCGTTACGTATGTACTTTACAAATCATAAAATCGTTTCTTCTAATTAAGGTTATTGAAGAGTTTTAGCAGTTGTCTTTTCAACAGCTTATGACTTTTGGACAGTTTTCAATCTTTTTCAATATTTGAAGAAGAAAAATATCGAGTCTTTTTTGAAGTAAATGAAATTCAATACTTGTTTTTAACGTATTTCAAATGATTGTTCAGGAAGTTTTATTTCACATTCAAAGCTGAATGAAAATGTATCATAAAAGAATTGAATAAATTGAAAACAGTGTATTTTATCAAGATTTTTATATAGCGGAAAATGGTATTTTGTCAATAATAATATAAATATCTAAAGAAAAAAAAGTATGGAGCCTTTTTTGACACAAGTAAAATTCAATTATATTTTTACAAAAAATATATGTTTATTTCACAAAAAAGCCTGTAGGTTGGGGAGTTAACATAATACAAAAGTATTGCACATAATTCGTATTGAAGTTCCTTTTGAACGTAATATTTAAAAAAAAAGCGGAACTGAAACAAACTTTTTAAAATTTCCGCTAAATCACGCCCTCTACTTTGAAAAAAAGATAACGTCAGTAACCCTCTGATGATGCTCTAATGTTTACATACTTCATGGATGAAATTTCAAAATATAACCTCAAAACGTCAAACTGACACTCACGGTCCTTGAAACTTGTGATTAAAAAAGTTTTTTCGACATTTAAGAAGTGACAGAAATATAAACAATGAACGGCCCAAGTAAAATAACCGTCGATTATTCATCTCTGGTCGGTTTAAAGGCTGAAGTTTTGCGAAAACAGCTTGAAGTCAAAGAATTAAAAGCAAGGGGCCCAGTACAAAATATTCCAAATGTACAAAAACCGAAAGTCAAGGTAAAAAAAACTCATAAAGAGGATGAAGGATCACCGAAAGTAATAGAAATTGAAGACGCAAGTACTCTTAAAAAATCACAGTTGATGCTCGAAGCGAAGTCGAGACTATATGATAAGTTACAAAAATCTCGCAGTAATTCGAGTGATCTTTTTCTCGTTGACTTTTCCCAAAAACCTGACACGGAATCAAAAAAATCAGAGAGTGAAGATGACCTTGGAGACGAAGATTATGATTCGGATGACAATTTTGTGGAATACCAGGACTGTTTTGGCAGAACGCGGAAGTGTCTGAGAGAAGACCTTCCCAAAATGCGAGAAAAGGATCATTTACTCAGACAGAAAATTTCCAAAGATCCACCTGCAGAACCAGAACCGGAACCAGAACCAGTAGTAGAAGAAAAAATGCAAGAACCTCCTCGAGAAACAGAGTTAGAACTAATGAGAAAAAAGTGGGAGGAACAAACAAAAAAGCTGGCTAATAAAGTCAATATTCACTATCAGGATGTTCTTTTTGACGAAGCTCGTGCCCATGGTGTTGGTTATTTTAATTTTTCTTTGGACGAGGACGAGAGGCAGAAGCAGAGGGAGAATCTTGATAAATTGAGAAAGGAAACTGAGCAGAAGCAGAAGGAAGTTAAGGATTTGAAGGAAGCTAGGAAAAAGATGGAGCAGAATCGGTTAAGGGTTGCGAGAATTCGTCAGAGGATTAGAGCAGGCTTGCCTCCAGAATTGCCAGAAGATGAGGTTGAAGTTTCCGATGGTGCCGAAAATTCGGGAGAAGTTAAGCCAGAAATTTCGGATGGAGAGAAGGACAAACCTGAGGAGGATAAGAAACCGGAAAATAGTCTCGCGATTATAGAAGATAAAGTTAAAGCTTTTGGGGAATTATTAGGTAAACGGACTCAGTGGAGAGAAATGTCTCAGGAAGAATGGGTTGATAAGAGAAGGAAGGACAGGTTAAGTGAATTTGCACCAACTTATAGTGGTTTCCAGAGTGCGGGTTGCATCGAGTTTGGGAATTCTGGGATTACGGAAGATAGGAGAGGAGATTTTACAGATTTAAAGAAAAGTTCGCCGATGGAGGAAGATAAGGAAGATGATGATTCTGAGGTGATTGGACCTATGCCGATTTCTGTACCTTTGTTAACTACAAATCCACCTCCCTCGATTCCTGTGCCTTCCTCGTGGAATGAAAACAAATCTTTGTGGCATGAAAAAAGATTTGTGTTAGATGAGGAGGATAGTGACGATTCTGATATCATTGGACCAATGCCTCCTGAAGATTTTCCGGCCTTCATACCTTTACCTCCAGATCCTCCTCCTTCCATGATACCCTTGCCTCCGTCTCCAAAAGAATCAATTCCCCAACAGCAAGTTTCTAGTGATTATTTGAATTTGAATGCTAAAAGTAATATTGACTCTGATAGAATTGCGGCGGGGCTTAGGTTTTTGAGAGAGAAATTTGAGAAAGAGAAAAAGAAAGGAAGTTGATTACGTAAATTAAAGATACGTACTTTTTAACGAGATTGTAATGTATATAGAATGTATTAGGTGATTCTAGTGAGGAACAATAAATTCTCAATTTACTTTTTGCAAATTTAGAGTTTTTTCTATTTTAATTTCCTATATTGATTCTTTATTCAGAGAGTGCAGTATGTAAATGTAACTTTATTCCATAATCTTCCATTCTTCCATAATCTTAATTATTTTATTATATTTGTATTTATTATTTTTACACTATTATGTTCTTCATGCGAAAACTAAACTTCTGATTTATAATTCAGGCGATGATTACAGGGTATTTTCTGGTATAAAAACCCTCCAAATCATGGAAAAGTCAGGGGGTTTGAAAAACAAATTGGCAAAAGACAGGGACAAACTATGTTATTTTTTTAGAGGAAATTAGGCAATACGTATTTTTGCGATTTGTGAAAAAAATTTTGTTATGATGTTATGCGTATCTGAATTTTTTGCTTTGCTTTTCAAAAATATCCACATTTTTTCTTTAAATTGATGTAACTTTTGACCTAATTGAGATATGCAAGATTTCTTTTCAGATTCTGCAATTTTTTTGTATTTTTCTTGCAAACAACAGATACGCAAAAATGTTTTAAAAAATAGTTTTCACAGTGAAAAAAGTTCTACAAAAAGTTCCTTTACTCATTTATGATATCTTTTACCATTTATGCGAAAAATAAAACATTCAATATTTCTTTCGGAAACTACAGTTGCCGCAGAGCAGCCAATTCTTTTAACTGTACATATCTGTTATTAACTATATTATAAATTGTTTTTCTGTGCACAGTTTCAAAATCAGGACACACTTGTCGCTTGGCATTCAAATTTATTCTTCGAGTTTTACCTATTATTGTGAATTTACATTTGCATAGAGACATTGGACTATCACAGATAGTTTCTTTACGATTTTTTTACGACAATTGAATTTCTTTATTTTTCTCGGAAATGGTACATGATATGATAAATGAGAAAAGGAACTTTTTGTAGAACTTTTTGAACTGTGCCAATTATTATTTAGCCCGCATAAAACTCACAAGGTATTTTCCTTATGATAGTACAAATTAAAAAAAAAATTGACAAAAAATGTAAGTATCGGGTTTTTGAACAAATCTGAAAAGAAATCTTAAATATCTCAATTAGGACAAAAGTTATATAAGTTTAAAGAAAAAATTGGGATTTTTTTTGAAAAACAGAGCAAAAAATTCAAATACGCATAACTTCATAAAAATTCTTTTTCACAAATCGCAAAAATACGTATTGCCTAATTTTCTCTAAAAAATAACATAGTTTGTCCCCGAGAGTTTCTACGACTTCAAGTGTAGGACCTGCCTGATTTTAAATGGTTTCGGTCTAATATGTAATGCAAAAATTTACCCAAAAAGATGCGGCAAATGTTGCCAAATATTTTTACATTTTCATCATAATGAGGTGTGAATTAGTTTTATGTGAAAACTGGATATCGCGAATTTCTTTAAATTTCCACGTTTGGAGACACCCTGAATCCGAATAACGGGTTTTTAACGGGTTGTTGCCTGTATACCGGATAACTTTTGAAAGACTGATCGGATTAGGTTACAATTTCGCACAAAGGTTTAGGGACCAACAAGAAAGGTCGAGTTACCAGTCCATTTTGCAGTCGAATTGTGGACCCAAAAAATATCTATAAATTTGTTATTAATCACTTTTTGATAGGAATCTTAGTTTTTGTTTTAATATTAGAAAATAATATTACACTAGCTGTGAATTCGAACTCGAGTGTTTTCACTTTGTTTGTATTTATAATTATATGGTGCTCATTCCATGATCACTTTGCTTCCCGTTCACAAATGTATTTGCAGTTATTTTTTTCAATAATAGACAAAACAAATTCTTCACTTTGCTTAATATAAAAATTGAAATTTATAAAAAATACAAAATTACAAAATAATACAAAGAAATTTTAAATACAAAGACAAATCAGACCAATCAAATTTTGTATTCGAAATGATAATTTTTTGAGCTGGAAAATGGAAGGGAAAAGTACTGTCGCACCGTATCCCTTTTCCAATTTTATGAATTCTTTACAGAAATAGTTAGAATTCTTCTATTTGAAAATTTATGATCAAAAAGTCTTTTCTATTCATGCGTCAACTTTGAATTATGTTGATGAAAAAAGCTTTTCTGTTTGAAACAGATGATTCAAATATTATAAATGAGCATAACTTTCTTAATTTTCAATGAAGTGTATTATTATGATAGGTCAATCGATTTGCCTCGAATCAAGGAATCTTTTCCGTTCTTTTCCGTTGCATAAATTTTGAATAGTGAAAAAAGTGAAAAAAGTTAGTGAAAAATCTAGTAAAAAAATGTTTACTATAAAAAACCGTGTTTTCAAATATTATGCATGACCATAGCTTCCTTACCCTTCAATAAAATTTACCAATGTTACAGGTCAATCGATTCTTTTTTAATCAACATAACTTTTCTATTCTCGCATCAACTTTAAATTATATTAATGGAAAAAGTTTTACGATGAAAACCCGATTTTCAAAATATATAAATTACCATTACTTCCCTTAACTTTGAATTATTCTAATAAAAAAAAAAGAGTTTAAAAATATTATTGAGTGCTAAAAAAAAGTTAATAAATATTTTTCGAAATCCTTCGGTCAGTTTCAAGATATTAGTGCCGAAAATAAGCCCTCCAAATTTCATCAATTTGTCTTCAACCGTTTTCTAGTTATCGTGTTCACAAAAAAGTGTAAACAAAAAAAATCCACACACACACACTCACACACACATATCCAGATAGTTGCTTAGCCTTAGAACATTGTATTAGACATTTTTGAATTGAGGAAGGTTTAATTGAATAAATTCAAAATTTTTGGAAAATGTTACCATTACAAAGTTTTCTCTATGAGGAAGCAAAAAGAAATTAAATTTTTGGAAAAACGACACTGTTTCGAAAAAATAAAAATACAAAAGTTATTTACCCCAACAAGAGCTACACATTTCTTATTGATCATTTTTTGATAGGAAGCATAGTTTTTGTTTTAATCGTAAAAAATAACATTGAAAATAAAAAAATGGAATTATTGCAAAAATGATACAAAGTTCGAACAAAAATTAAAACACTAATTTTATTTGAAAACATTTTTCGCCTAAATTATATGTGCAAATTTGCTTGGAACCACTTTGCGCTAGGATGCGCATTTTGTTTCAATCGTAAAAATAACATGGAAAATAAACAAATTAAATGTATAGAAAATCAAAACAAGATGCAATAAAATGCTTGATAACGAAATTGTTTTTATTTTTGATAAGATTGTACTTTTTTAATTATTATAAAAATAAGACAATGAAAATACATCTGTTTCAATATCAATGCATGCTATAAATTGTAATAATATACATTTATTGAAATGATATATTTTTCAGGGGTGCTGAGAATAAAAATGAATACAAAATAGAGTACAAATTTTTAAGTAATCATGAAAAATAAAATTTGTACTTTATTTTGCAATATCTGAATTAGCAGTTCGAACCCAGGTAGAGAAATAAATATAAAATACATTTGATATATAGAAAAGTTTGTATTTTGGACAAAATCTATTGTAAAAAGCACGAGATACGTGATGAAAATGTGTTCTTTGAAGCCGAAGGAGCATTAACAAAAGAGAATTTACAATCACTAAATTACAGTTATCGATGTTTTAACCTTTAATTTTGAAAGGTCTGTGCACAAAGGTGCGGGAAGTATAAAGACCGAGGCCAAGAATAAAAATATTCGATCGGGTCACTTCTAGAAGAAATAAATTTTTGTATTTAATTGATTTGAAATGTAAAAATGTTCCCAAAAAGATACAGCAAATTTTGCCCAATATTTTTTTCTACTGGATTTTCTTATTGCTTATTGTTTTCTGCAGTCCAAAAAATATTCAAAGACAGGAATAAAAATAATCGATCGGCTCTTTCTCGAAAAAAGTCGATTTTAGTATTTAATTAATGTGATATGTAAAAATTTGTCAAAAAAGATATAGTAAATTTTGCCTAAACTTTTTAATCGATCGGGACCTTTTTGAATGCAGTCATTTTCTGGATTTAATTAATTCGAATTGCAAACATTCTTCTAAAAAGCCAAATAATTGTATTATGGTTGCATATAATTTTACTGTGATTCTCAATTCAATTTCGAGTTACATACTAAATACAATAGTTATGGTTAATGATAATCAGAATTCTTTTAACAGTGTGAATTATTTGCCATGACTGAAAAAGTAAATGAGAAATGGGTAAAACTTATGGATAAACATAAATGTGAAATACTGCAATTTGAAATTGTTGGATGGGAAAAGCTTAAAATATTTTGTTAGTTTTGAGCAAAAAATCACGACGCACAACATTTATTTTTGAAATTCTTGGATTCGTTTCTGAATATTATTTGCAGGATTACTTTTTCAAATTAATTTTATTATAAGATTTAATCCCTAGTATACATATTTTTGTGCAAATAAAATTGTTTTTCACCGCTTTTATTGTAGTTTCTGCAAATTCCATGGGAAAAGGCAATGAGATTACAGTAAACAATGTAAAACAATGTATAAAGGGAATTAATTTAATATATATATATAATATTATAACTATATATATATGCTATATATAATTAATATTATTGTATATAATTATTATATTTACAACGATGTTGATGTAAAAGGGGATAATCTTGATGTGTATAACAATTTGATCCATGAATTTTCAAGACATTCAGAAAATAAAAACAACAAAAAATCAATAAAAAAAAATAAAAATGAAATGGGGAACCTCTAAATCATATCGAATTTAGATTTTCTTAAATTTTCTTGACTAAAATGTACAACTTAGGCTAGTGTGCGTTTGTTTAAAAATAATTCTCCTACTCCAAGGTTGCGTGATAATTTTGTACTCTTTACTCAAGTGTGATTTTGGATTTCTATGTTTACAGAAATAATTCATAATAGCAACAAAAAAGTAATTACATTTTGATTTTTGCAATTTAAATTAGCAAAAAAAAATTTAAATAAGTTTCCAAATTTCGATAGTTTCCATTGTAAATTGCATCGCTACAAGAAATTATGTAATTTCTTTCAGATTAAAAAAAATCACTGAAACAATTAAGTTCTTTTGAATTTGAAGGTAAAAAGGTTTTGTGTTATATTTTAAATTACAGAATAAATTATAATATTTAAGTTCATATTACATTCCAAACCATCAATCAATTCCATAGTATACGAATACAACACTAAATTAATTAATATTTAGAAGAAGATATAATATGCGGTTATATGCTCTTTTACATTAATACTTTATACACATTTTTCGCAATACAGTTTGATTAACTACATAGAAAGATCAATGAAATGCTCGAGAATGCTTCAACACATATTTTAGATTTTTTTAGAGCTCTTAAAATTTTAAAACGTCTCTCTTGGAAAACCAGAAAAAATCGATAGATTTGTGGGTTTATACTGCAGCTCTCACATTGGAGAGTTTAGACCGAGGGGTACATAATTTCGAAATTCGGTGTACACCGATTTCATGATTGCACTGTGAAACCGACAAGTGGTTACAGTGATTGCAAGGTGAAAATAGAGTGATTCCAATGAATTTTGTACACCGATTGCATACCCCTCGGTTTAGAGTGTGAACCCCAGATTAGACAGTCTAGCATGGAGGTACCGGAGTGTTCCCACCAACATTTTTTTTTATTGGTAGAAACTTGGCTTGGTAAAATTTGGCCCCCCCCCCCCCCCCGGTTTTGTCAAATGTACACGGGATTGCGGCAAGTGCAAATGTTTGAAAAAATTCAAATATATATTTTTCGTGGAAGGTTAATGATAGTGTATTATATTATTATATTCATAATTCATAGAACTGTGGAATTAAATGAAGTACATGTTTTAATTTATAAAAGAAATATGGGAGAAACATGAATGATTTTCCAACATTTTTACGATTAAAAATTCAAAAACATTGCGCGGATTTATATTGCTGATGATTATCAAAACAATTCTTTGTTCAGTTCGAATGTTTTGGTTTGATACACAGATAATGTAAAATCGATTTTCGGAAACACGAACGCAACAGTGGCACACTACAATGCCGCAAACAACGATAAAATCAGTTTTAAAGGCAAACAATAGTATTTAAATTCAATTTCTAAAAAGTCAAGTTGTATCTTATCATTAAGGCCGTGGCAAAACAGTGATAAATCTATAGATCTTTTTTGAGTGCACAATTTTTGCCGAATCATCTTTTGTCGTATCTTGCATAGTTTGACCGCAAAATAGAATTTTTTATTTTCGATTTTTTTTGTGTGGTCAAAATTTACATTTTTATTCTTCAGAAAAATTCAGAGATTTCTTGAGATATCCTTTTAGGAGTTGCAAAAAGCAACATTTTCCTTCACGTGACTTTTTTTTTCATATCGTGCGTTATTTGGCTTAAAATGTTAATTTTTGTTTGTTTTTTTAGAATCTTGTAAGTGCTATAACTCTCGTAAATTTGTTTGTCAAAAAATGTCATGAGGATAAATTGTCTTCCTGAGTACTACAAATTACCGTGCAGAGAATTTTCAAATCTCAAAAAAGTGGCCTCAAAAATTTGGAAAATGCTTTAACATTCTGACTTTCCATCCAAAATTACTAAATAACGAACATGACCTTTAATTTAGGACACTCAAAGAGTGTATCAAAGGTCAATTTTATCTGCCAATTCTTTCGAAAGTTATTGTGCTAACAGACTAAAAATCTACAGACACACGAATACACAGACAGAAATTAAGACAGACAGACGGAAAAGGCAGACAAGGTACGGAAAAATGTGAAATGACAAAAATTATGCATCCAAAAAAGATCTACAAATTTTTTAGCAATTGCTTTCTTACAGGACGCGTAGTCTTTGTTTTAATCGTAAAAAATAAAATTAAAAATAAAAGAATCGAATTTTGGAAAAACGACACAAGCCGAGAAGAAAATAAATGAGCAAAATTTGTTCATCCAAAAAAGAGCTGAAAATTTGTTATTGATCATTTTTTGACAGGAAACGTATTTTTTATTTTATTCATGAAAAATAATATTAAAAATAAAATTTTTTTTTATGAAAACGACGCGAAGCACGAGAAAAGATGAAGTGGCAAAAATTGTGCATTCAAAAAAGATATACGAATTTTTCAACAATCACTTTCTGATAGGACGTGTAGGTTTTTCTTAATCGTAAAAAATAAAATTAAAAACAAAAGAATCAAATTTTTGGATCAATGGCACAATCTATGAAAAAAAATGCATAAAAGATGTTCAAACAAAAAAGAGCTACGAATTTGTGACAAATAATTTTTTGATAGGACGCGTGGTTTTTATTTTAATCGTAAAAAATAGAATTGAAAATTAAAAAAAATTACATTTTTCGAAAAACCATACGAGCTATAATAACATTTTATTCAACAAATTTTGTTGCCTGAACTATATCTACAAATTTTTTCAGAACCACTTTACGCTAATATGCGTATTTTTGGTTCAAATCGTAAAAAATCACAAGGAAATAGACAAATTAAATTTATGGAAGAGCGACACAAGTTACAATAAAATTTATAATAAAAAAATAGTTTTTTTATAGGATGCGCTCTTTTCTAAATCATTGAGAAGAAAACAATGAAAATAATTTTGTTTGAATATCAATGCATATTATGAATTATTGTAATATTATAAATTTATTGAAATGATATATTTTTCAGGGTAGCTGAAAATTAAATTTAATGAAAAATAAGAAACAAATTTTAATGGTATCATGATAAACAAAATGTGTACTTTATTCTGCAATATGTTCGTTAAAGCCGAAGGAGCTTTAACAAAAGAATATTCACAACCACAAAATTACAGTTTACGATGCTTTGACCTTTTTTTTTAAAGGTCTGTGCACAAATGTGAGGGAAAAACAAAGACCGAGCGCGTAGCGCGAGGTAACTATATTATCGAGAGCAAAGCGCGTAATAAGTACACTATCGAGCGCGAAGCGCGAGAACCAACAGTCGCGCGCTCAAATCTGCGAGCCGCGCGCCCAGCGCGCAATGACAATGTGCCCGCACGGTGTCAGATTTTGCTTTTGATTTCGATTTTTTTTTGTAGAAATCAGAGTTAAAATTCTTTGGAAAAAAACGCCAATAAAAGGACACCGCACACTTTACATTAAAATCCAGCCTTGGTCAAATTGGCTGAAATTGCAATATGATATAGGTCAAAGCCTCCTGATCAAAAAATCCTGATGAGTACCAGTCCAAAAAATCAAAAGTTTTCGAGATAGGTGGGGTTGAACGCGGAAAATATGACCACAAGCGAATCTAATGTCCCGCTTGAAACTAGAAGATGAGGTGCAGATTTTTAAATAAAATGTGATCAGCACAATCACACATGTCACACATGACATGGCACATGACATGACAAACGACATGACACATGACATGACACACGACATGACACATGACACATATCATGACACATGCCGTGACACATGAAATGACACATGGCGTGACACATGGCTTGACACATGTCATGTGTCATGTCATCTGTCATGTCGTGTGTCATGTCGTGTGTCATTTCGTGCGTCATGTCGTTTGTCATCTTATGTGTGTCATGTCGTGTGACATGCCACGTGTCATGTCATGTATCATGCCATGTGTCATCTCATGTGTCATTCCATGTCATGCCATTTGCCATGTCATTTCATGTGTCGTGCTATGTGTCATCTCATGTCATGTGTCATGTCATTTCATGTGTCATGTCATGTGTCATGTCATTTCATATGTCATGTCATTTCATATGTCATGTCATGTGTCATGTCATTTCATATGTCATGTCATGTGTCATGTCATGTGTCATGTCATGTGTCATGTCATGTGTCATGTCATGTCATGTCCTGTCCTGTCATGTCATGTGATGTGTCATGCCGTATGTCATTTCATGTGTCATCTGTCATGTTTATTAAAACATCTTCACCTCATCTTCAAGTCTCAAGGGGGACATTGGATTCGCTTGTCGTCATATTTTTTGCATTAAACCCTACTTCTCTCGAAAACTTTTGATTTTTTGGACCGGTACCTATTAGGATTTTTTGATCAGGAGGCTTTGAACTATATTATATTGCAATTTCAGCCAATTTGACCGGGCCCGGATTTTAATGTAAAGTGTGCGGGGTCCTTTTGTTGTCTATTTCAAGAAATAATTTTTTTATACTCTTTAAAATCACCTAGAAGAAAAAGTGGAATGGAAATATTTTCTTGGTCGAATTGAGATTTTTCCATTCAAGGGTACTACGTTCAACTTACGCAGCACCAGGGCACCCGGTCTAACGTGCCTTTAGACTTACATTTAACTATCTTGAGATGATTTTTTGTACGACTTTATATCACATAATCGTGGTATATCACCGTCATGTATATAATAATCATTAAGAATTCGAATACTCAAGTCACCTCAAGACCCTATGCAAATCCACTGTAGGTAGGACGCTGCTATCCACAGTGGGGAAATGAAAGTCTCAAGCAATATGTTTATAACAATTAGCTGACATATATGTCAGATAATTGTTATTTGATTATATGTGAGATCATGTATCCTATAGGATATATGATTCTTGGGTTGAAAGTTTTACAGTTTAATAACGAAGAAACCTATTTGAAAAATATCTCTGAGAAAATTGTATTTACTTGAAGAAACTAGGAATGTTCAGGACAAAGTTACTTGATCATGTCAAAAACAATATTATATTCTCATCCCAATGAGAAGGTATCAGTTCTATGTAAAATTCAACTCCGTCAGTTTTTGGGAAAACCGCACAAGATACGAAAAAAAACGAGCACACAAAAGTTCTTCACCAAAACAAGATTGGCCAATATGTTATATGTTCTTTCTCATGAGACACGTGATGAGAATGTGTTCGTTAAAGCCGAAGAAGCTTTAACATCAAAAGAGAATTCAGAATCACTAAATTCCAGTTGTGAATGATTTGACCTTTAATTTTGAAAGTGCTATGTAAAAATGTTTGGGGAAGTATACACTGAGCGAGCGCGAGATCCAACAGGTGTGCGCCCTAGGTGCGCTTAAACTTGGGAGCAGAGCGCGTAGCACGCGATGAGAATGTGAACGTCCAATATGCAGATTTTTTGGTTTATCTTTGTTATTATAATTAATAAGAACACGAAATTCCGTCCTAAGATACATTTTTGTCAACATAAAGCATACGACATCTGTAAATTTAGTTTACTTTAAGCATTTCGCTGTTATTTACAATTATCTACTGAACGAAATTATCCACTGTAGGGAGGTTTCCCCTAATTCAATCAGTTAATAATTTAACTACCCTAGTAGCAAAATAACTGCAGACTGGCGTAAGCTCGGCGCCAGAACAAGAAGAATCTGTTTGCAGCCTGGCGCCCGGCTGGTTCCGCTTTGGCGTGCTGTTCTGGCACCAGAGTCTAGTCTAGCAGATCCTGGCCCAGACTGGTCATGATATACACCAGACAAAATAAAAATAACGTAAAATGGTACTAAATAGGTTTCTGGAACAGTTTTACACTATATTTGAGCCCTTTCTCGGAGAATATACTGCGGGGACGTCACAAAATTCCAGGAGACACACTGAAATATTAAAAACATAACCTGTTGTCGTATAAGCTTGCATGCTTGCATGTTTGGTCATACTTGTGAATCGTTCGAATTTTCGATTGCTAGATTTTCAATTTCATTATTTACATCCTACATTAATTACTAGTGTTGGGTGCAGTTCCGAATAGCTGAATTTTCCGATTTTATTGAAACTTCGTATACTTATGTATTTTGACGCGCTGATTACGAATATGATAGTGAAAATTGGCGACTAAGCGATTTTCATGGTGAAAACCATAAAAAACACCATAAAAATCATGTTTTTTGCGTCTATCTCAGTAAATACGCAGAATTTCGAAAAATGTTTTAAACAAAAGTTTTAGCTAATCTAAAAATACATCTTTTTTGTAGAATACACTTTTTGACTAAAACCATTATTTTTTGAGAAAAAGAGGATTGCGTTGTAAAAACAAGAAAAATACGAAGAAAGTTACGGAAATGCGTTCGGTCACGTTTTTTTCTCATTTTGTTAAAACTTCTTATATTAATGTAATTTGACGCGCTGATTACGAATATGATAATGAAAATTGTTGACAAAGCGATTTTTATGGTGAAACCATGAAAAAACCATTAAAAAACCATAAAAATCATGGTTTTTTCGTTTATCTAAGCCACTACGCAAAATTTTTCGAGTTATAGTTTTCGAGAAAATTAGTGATAGATCTAACCGTCAGCTTTTTCTCTATTTTTAATTACCGTGACGACAGGCCCTAAGTGGCGACGAGAGACCGTAAGTAATGGCAGCAACCACCGAACCCCTACCCCTTTCCAGCCTATCGTGAGGGCGGGAAGGCACCCCTGTGATAGGGCACAAAAAATAACTTGGGTCACACACGACCCCCTTTCCCTGATTTTGTGGGGGCGAGAAGTCACCCCTGTGACAGGTCACATAAATAACTTAGGTCACACCCCTTTCCCAGGTGTTGTGGGGGCGGGAAGGCATCCCTGTGACAGGTCACATAAATAACTTAGGTCACACATGACCCCCTTTCCAGCCTATCGTGGCGGCGGGAAGGCACCCCTGTGACAGGTCATAGAAATAACTTAGGTCACACACGACCCCCTTTCCCAGGTGTTGTGGGGGCGGGGAGGCACCCCTGTGACAGGTCACAGAAATAACTTAAGTCACCCACGACCTCCTGCCCAGCCTATCGTGGGGGCGGGAAGGCACCCCTGTGACAGGTCACAGAAATAACTTAGGTCCCACACGACCCCTTTTCCCAGGTGTTGTGGGGGCGGGAAGGCACCCCTGTGACAGCATAAGTCACACACGACCCTCTTTCCTAGGTGTTGTGGGGGCGGGAAGGCACCCCTGTGACAGGTCACAGAAATAACTTAAGTCACAAACGACCATTGGTTTAAATAAACGCAAAAAACGTGACCGAATGCATTTCCGTAACTTTCTTCGTCTTTTTCTTGTTTTTACAACGCAATCCTCTTTTTCTCAAAAAATAATAGTTGTAGGCAAAAAGTGTATTCTACAAAAAAGATGTATTTTTATACTAGCTAAAACTTTTGTTTGAAACGTTTTTCGATATTCTGGGTATTTAGTGAGATAAACGCAAAAAACATGATTTCTATGGTGTTTTTTATGGGTTTCACCATGAAAATCGCTTAGTCACCAATTTTCACTATCATATTCGTAATCAGCGCGTCAAAATACATAAGTATACGAAGTTTCAATAAAATCGGAAAATTCAGCTATTCGGAACTTTATCCCTAGTGTTTAAACTAAATACCAGAATCTGGTTCCTTTATTCACCAGATTCTGTTTTTCGTCTAGTCTGATAATTTCTCCCGCCAGTCTGGTCGACTAGAGGGAGCAGATGCTGAGCCAGAATCTGGCCTCTGTCATACAAGGCAGACGTTGCTACGAGGGTAGGGTAAGTGTACCAAATGCCGCCTAGGTTCCTAATGCCGCCTACTCGGGTTTTGAAGAGCTTAATCCTTTATTATTACCGCTATCTGTGAGTTCGAGGCGGTAACATTAAGTTCACTGATTGCCCATGCAGGGGCGCTGGCGTTGGAGGTTGTATTTTTGCGCAGATAGATGTAAAACACGTTATTGCTTCCATGAAATCGCCGATCGAATTTTCGTACGTGAGTTTTTCGACTGAAATACCTGGTAAGTTTTCTTTTTAAATTTTTTTCCTTAAACCACGTTGAAGCTTGTGACATGCTGATTCAACAGGTGTAATAAATTTTGAGCATAACCGTACCTAACAAGTTTTATCATGTGACGTATGTGGAATTGTCATCGTTCCTAATTCCGCCTACCAAGCTGATCCTAATTTCGCCTACTAGATGGAAATATAGGAACATGCTGGAAATCGTTTCTTACCACTTTTATTTCCACTTACAGATGCCTAGGAAGCAGAATCGAGCTTCTTATGAAGCTGAAGATTTGAAGAAGGCAGTAGAGGCGGTACGGAATAAAGCATTGGGGACGCTTCGAGCATCAAGTGTACCTTTTGCTTAAATTAAAGAAGTTCCTATCTAGCACGTGTGCAGGTCCTTATTTTAATTGAAAATTTAATTCAATTTTGTTCCAAATGAGTTTTACTTCTTTGTATCCCTAGTCTGTCGTATGTTCCTAATTCCGCCTATTGGGCGGTTTTAGGAATACCTGGTGGACGGAATTGGAAACACTTTTTTGGAAATCGCGATTTTCGGGTTTCTCACTCTTTCTAGAATAATTTCTAGAAGGATTTTTTTACAGCAATTTGGGCTTTAGGAGCCAAAGACAGTACTCCGCTGGTAATATTCAGCATTTTTCCGGATGGATTTACCTGTAAACAGAGCTGCTATGGGCCCTGTAAAAAGGAGAGCATTAAAGTAGATTATATGGCATTGAAAAAATCGTACACTTTAATGCCTATAAATCCAAACAAATTCCGTTTTTGCCCGAATGCGCTTCATGGCATTAGAGAGTTTTCGTTCGAATCATTTTGAATCACACAAAAAAATGATGGCATTGAAGTGGCTTCTTTGTGATGCCGTTGATTTAATGTCATTAAATGCACTTGAATGACCGTATCAGTTTCATGTATCAGTATCATTCATTCTGTATACAAAATTACACAAGGTGGTTGATTGATATCGGTTATCTGCAAAGACGGTCTTGCTGTTATGTTGTTGATGACAATTTCTTGTCAGGGTCGTAGTTTCCAAATTAGGTGTTTTTTGTGTAACGGCACATTTTTTCTGTTTGGCTAATATCACAACTGTGAATGGTAGATTTCGGCTATTGGTAATGTGCACGCAAGATGCGACCCCATCGACCGAGAGCTCCGACTCTTGCAGTCAGACACGTTGCATTAGGCTAACTCCCCATTTCAACGACTTATGTGGTTACGTCACCAGTATCACGCAGTGCCACCCACAATAGGCCTCCTTCGGATGTAGGCCATGGATCAGTTGGGAGTGGCAATAGGACCGAACCGAGGCGACGAGCAGGCAATAGCCCCGGGCAAAAGCGAAAACATCGTTTTAAATGGTCGGACCAACTCAGGAGGGACATCCTTACCTCTTGGAAAAGAAGTTCTCCGGCGCGAAGAGGATTTATGCAGAGGTTACATGAACTTTGGGTCAATATGCACCCGGAATATGCTCATAAGACGCCTCAGTAATTAAAAAAATTTGTATCCTTTTTGCGCACAAATGGATATGAAGTTCTTTATCAGCAAGAAGAAGAGAAACATCCTCCAGCGAATATAACACCCGTTCCAGCAAGACCGTCTTTGCAGATAACCGATAATGCCAACATGAGAAGTAGGACATCAATTCACCAAAAAGTCTTTTTTAGGATGGACAGATCAGCTGAACTTCTCCCTGATTTGCTCCTCGAAGATGCTAATCTCTGGAATCTGAACTCTGTAGTTTATGAGAAGGCAGTCTCCCTGCTTCGCGACAATAGAAGTAACGATACTTTAGTACGCCTGAGTAGGACTCGCGAGCGTATTGCATAGCTTCAGTTTAAAATTGAAACGGCGAGACGACATGCATCAAATGTTCAGTGCATGATTAGCTACATAACATCAAATAAAAAATTCACTCCAAAAGTGAGGGCACTTGCTTGAATCTTAAGGAAAGCAAATCACACGCTGAACAAGTGTAAACTGTTGACCATCAAGCGGCACTGGGCGCAAAAAATAAGATCTCTCTCAACCGCGAAACAGCGTCTTGAACTGCGAGTAAAGTTTATTCAGGAAAATTCCACCCTTTCTACTCATTCTTCTTATTTGTTCAATAAAGCTTCACGTGCCGTTGAAAATCCGCCTAGTCGAGAAGAGATTCAAATCTCCTGGGAGCAAGTATATAAAGTTACTTATCAGCTAACTGAAGATGCTTCAGATATATCACTGTTTCGTAACTTTTGCCAAAGGCAAAGGTTACAAGGTCCAGAGGAAGAGTGTCCACTAATTACTGCTGAAGTGAAGAAAGTTATCGCTAGAACTAAGAACTTTTC
>CAKNXH010002274.1:103470-124160 GCA_932178445.1 Andricus quercusramuli | reverse complement strand
TGTACAAAAAAATCATCTTTTGGCTTTAAGGTCCGAAAATTTAAGTGAACTTTTTTCTCTTTCATAACTGAAAAATCTTTATTTCATGAAAATTTGTCTTTTTGACTTTAAAATTCATTTTTTAATCCTTTTTTCATAGATTTCAATTATTCTGTAGAAAATTTTAATTTTTTTTTTATCATTCAAAATCAACTGAAATCCTTTTTGAATAAAAATTCGACTATTTTTTCTTTGGAAATTAATATCTTTTATTCAAAAATGCAGCTGTCTGAGTAGAAAATTAATTTTTATTTACTTTATTTTGGTTGAAAATTCAATAAATCTGTTAAAAAGTCATTCTTTTTGGTCCAAAAATCTACTACTATTTTGTTGAAAATTAATTTTTTTCCTGAAAATTCATATATTTTTTTTTTTTTTGTTGAAAATTTAATTTTTACAAAAAATTCAACAATTTAGATGAACTTTTTTTCTTTCCTTACTGAAAAATCTTTATTTGTTGAAAATGCGTGTTTTTTATTTAAAATTAATTTTTTTTTAAATTCATCCTTCTTGGTTGAAATATCAACTATTATACTTTTTTGTTGCAAATTCATCTTTCAAGGTCGAAAATTCAACTATTTCGTTATAAAGTTAATTGTTTTATAGAGAATTTAATTATTTTGTAAAAAATTTAAGTATTTTCTCAAAAAGTCATCATTCATCGTAGAAAAGTCACTTTTTTAAATAAATAGATACAACAATTTTCAATTTTCATATGAATTTTAATAGCAAAAATAATATTTGTCAAGGAAAAATAATAGAATTAAAAAAAAAAAGTTTCCAACCTGAAAAGCATGTATCATCTTAAATAAAACAAATAAATAAATAAAAAACCAGAAGGTGGGGGGGGGGGTAGAAATATTTTTTTATGGTTCGTTACAGGGAATGAAAAATAGTTGGATTTTCTTATCAGGTTTTATCAATTCAGTTCGCATTTAAGCGAAACCCCTAGAAAAAGGGGAAGTTTCTTGTAAGTAGAACAAGGGAAAGAGTCTGAAGTTTTGTTGTTTTATTATATGAAAAGTTAAGTCTTTGTTCGAGAAGGAGTGAAAAAAAGAGAATTATTTCCTGACATCCTTAATTCTCCAGGAATATTTTTCTCCCTCTGGATATTTTTCCCAGTGGGCAAAAAAATAAAGGATGTCTTAGAGACGTCTTCGGGACATCTCTTAGACGTCTTTTGGACATCCTAGGGATGCTTTTAGGACGTCTAATTTTAGTACGAGAGATGTCCCGAGAAGGGACAATGTTGCGGTTTTTTCTGAAATTTTTAACTGTTTGTTTAATTTTTATTAGGAGTGACTTGATAATTAATTATATTTAGCAATAATAATTGTTTAAACAAATATCTGTTTTATTTCAGAAAAATATACATTCACGAAAAAAAAGAGATTATTTAAAATATAGTTTTCACTAATGTCTAATTAGATAAACATAGTCATAAACAATAATAATTTGTTTAAACAATTAATTTTTCCGAATATGATTAATTATTAAGTCACGCCTAATAAAAAACAAACAGTTGAAAATTTCAGAAAAAAACACAAATTTTTACCAATTAAGCAAATAGAATAGTATTAACAATGATAATAAATTGTTTAAACAATTATTTTGTTAACTCGAATTCATTATCACTTCAGTCCAAATGAAAATTGGACAAAAAGCCAGAAATTAAAAAAACGCATATTTCTAGCATTATTCAAATATAATATTATTAATAATTATAATAAATTGTTTAAACAATTATTTTGTTAACTTGAATTCATTATTACTTCACTTCTAATGAAAATGAAACAAGAAGCCAGAAATTAAAAAAAAAACGCATCTTTCTAGCATTATTCAATTATAATATTATTAATAAGTATAATAAATTGTTTAAACAATTATTTTGTTAACTTGAATTCATTATTACTTCATTCCGAATGAAAAGTGGACAAAAAACCAGGAAGTTAAAAAAAACGCATCTTTTCAGCATTATTCAAATATAATATTAATAATAATCATAATAAATTGTTTAAACAATCATTTTGTTAACTTGAATTCATTATTACTTTACTATAGATGAAAATTGGACAAAAAACCAGAAATTTCAACAAAAAAACCGCATCTTCCTAGCATTATTCAAATATAATATTATTAATAATTATAATAAATTGTTTAAACAATTATTTTGTTAACTTCAATTCATTATTACTTCAGTCCAAATGAAAATTGGAGAAAAAGCTAGAAATTAAAAAAAAAACGCATATTTCTTGCATTATTCAAATATGATATTATTAATAATTATAATAAATTGTTTAAACAATTATTTTGTTAACTTCAATTTATTATTACTTCACTCCAAATGAAAATTAAAGAAAAAGCCAGAAATTTAAAAAAAAAAACCGCATCTTTCTAGCATTATTCAATTAAAATATTATTAATAAGTATAATGAATTGTTTAAACAATTATTTTGTCAACTTGAATTCATTATTACTTCAATCCGAATGAAAATTGGACAAAAAGCCAGAAATTTAAAAAAAAACGTATATTTCTAGCATTATTCAAATATGATATTATTAATAATTATAATAAATTGTTTAAACAATCATTTTGTTAACTTGAATTCATTATTACTTCACTCCAAATAAAAATGAAACGAGAAGCCAAATATTTAAAAAAAAACGCATCTTTCTAGCATTATTCAAATATAATATTATTAATAGTTAGGATAAACTATTTTAACAATCATTATTATTAACATTGATGAACTATCTTTTCCCTCTAACTGAAAATTGGACAACAAATGGAAAATTTGTGAAAAAACCGCGTCTTTCTAACTCCATTCTGTGAGAAAATTGCTGAAAACAATAATAAATTGTTTAAACAATTCATGAAAATATTTAATTTTCCATATAAAGTAATATTTCATGTATTAGAAACAATTCGCATTAAAAAAAACCGAAAAAAAATCATAATTAACGCCAAAAACTCGCAAAACCCATTTTTTCACTTATGGGGTTTCTTTGGGACCCTATAAAACAGACTTATGGTGTTGGTTTTTGAAAAGTGATATTTTATTCGTATTCTATGGCTAATTGTGAAGAGAAATCTTGAGTTTGAACTCGATTGAGATAATATTGAGGATTCTGAACAAGATTTACAAAAACGTCTTTTTTCTTATGGGAAATACATGTTGAACTTCATGGGGATCGCGCCACCCCTAAATATCATTTTTTTTCAAAACAAAAAAAAAGGATATATTTTTGGGTAGATTCGAACAAATTTGGGGGTTTCCCCATAAAAATTCAAAAAAAAAAAAAATTTTGGACCACCCTAATGTTCATGGTTTTGTGCCCACTGGGTTAGTATCTTAAAATTACAAAAAATTCCCAGCTGATTCATAGCACTGATTTTTCAAATCTGATATTTTCAGCAATGCTGTACGGATGAGCTAAAAGAAAAGTTTCTTTCTGGGTCAAAAAAAAGGATAAAAAATTCACATTTACCTGTGAACTTCCGTAACTCAGAAAACCGACATGTCTCATCACGTATTTGAAATTTCGTTCACTACGCGCACTACTACCTACAAATCGGTTTTCTTTCATCCCATGTCTCAGGAGCCACAAATTACTTTAGCTAACATTTTCACTTCACATTCAATTTCCTCCACAACTTGCTCCCAAGCCCATCACTTCACCATAAAAAGCACAAAACTCTCGTTGATCCCAATTTAATCCAGGTGAAATTTTTGTCAGATAACCTTTTCATTTTGCAATCGATTTTTCCAATAAAGGTCCTGGATATTGACCACACGAGTCCTAATCCTCTAGAGTATTGCCCAAACTTTTCAAACAACCTCACGCGATCAGTTTCCGGAAAAGCTGTAGCTTTGTCCCCTTTTATAGAACCAGTTCAAGAAGTTCGGAAACTTCTTCTGATTCGAAAATTATTGGCAAAGTAATTTTCTCTAAATTACTTTGTGGTATTATTGATGCACCACAGGTGCAGTTTGCTTTCGAGGAACATCATCACTTTCCATTGTCAGCTTAGCTCTATTCAGGAGACTTGGATATTAGATCGTTGGACATTATGAAGAAAAAGCTTTCTCGCGTCCTTAATTAACAACTTAGGGGATCTTTGTGGAACCAATAACTATTAATCACACTGCTTCTCAGGACTATATCGCCTGTACTCGTAAGCGGTGACCCAACACTATTGCTGAAATTAATGGTTCCATCAGATTTTCCTCATCCTCTCCTGATTGTCTCCATCAGAAAGACTCCCAACACTGATTCTTGAAAAAGCTTCCAGGTGCTCCGATTTAGGTCCGCGAGTCGACTGAACTGGACTATATTTTCGTAGTCCACTCACAGCTTTCTGCAATCTCCATCAAATCTCCTTGTGGTTTCTGAATCGCCCACCGGAAGTTTATCAGAACCGCGCAAACTTCAGTAAACACATAAAACGTTCTTAGCTATTTTTGAAATTGGTTTTCAGACAAGTCACGTAACTTGGCGACTCGGGTATATCAATTCCAAAAAATAAGGGAAAATATTTGAAAATTTGTGGAAGGGTGGGGAAACTATGGAAAATACTTCACTTTTTATATTGTTTTCAGGACAGCGATGATGCCGCAAGCACACGCGCGTGACGACAAAATGCCATGCCGCTACGGGTCACAACAAAACCTACCCCCAATCTCATCCTATTGTATTATATATATAGTGGGTGTGATGAAGGAGACATCTAGCTGGGGGTGGCTCAACCCAGTTAAAAGAGGATCGATGCGATATCCTCGGAAATTTTCTCTACCATGTATAGAGCAATTACAGATTGCTTTTTAACCTGCTAGAGTGAAATTGCATGGTAGGAAATGATAACAAATCAAATAACAAAGTCTGCCTTACCCAATGAGAATAGAGATTGATAATTTGATTTATAAGTTGGTGAAGCAGTGATACTCACCGTTGGTGAACTAGTAAGACAGGAACATATAATCTGATAATAGGAAAATGATGAGTACAAAAAATTCCAAAAATTTTTATCTGGGATGATCATCTGTTTTGATTAGGACAACAAGAAAGATGTAAACAATTTTTTAGTTTTGCTTACCTCTGGATCCTAATCTGTTGGACACAATGGTACAAAATTTTAACAAAAAAGAGAGAAATTTTTTTTGTTGAGTAGCAATAGATTTTAGATACATATTGCAGGAATTTCCGATATCTTGCGTAGCCTTTGAGAAAAATGGAAAAATTATTTGTTTTTCAATTATTGTTACATTATAATAATGGCAAAAAGGTTTATGAAAATAAAATATATTTCTACAAAACCTTATGAAAAATGAAGTATCAGTTGACGTCAATGAACATAGTCACCCTTTCCATTTTCAATTGAAATTAAAAAATCCATGCGTAGAATTCCTCAAAATAAAGAAATGAATCCAAGGACCAAATTTCTGATTCGTTCCAGAAACAATAATAAAAAAGAGAAAATTGTAAAACCAACATTAAGAAAATTTGATCTTCATGAATTAAAAAAGAAAGTGCAAATGCTTACTTGAAAAAATCATTCTTTTTAAATTTTCGATTCATTGTTTGTTTCTGAAAATAATAAACAATTTCTAATTTGTTATCAGAATAGAAAATACTATTTGGAATTGAATGGAAAAAAATTCTAGGTTTAACTCAACTTTTTTTCCATAAAATAGTACGACTTTACGATATTTTAGAATAAACTGGAATTATTCGAATAAAACAGCAGAAAGTTTACTTTGTGTTCAACAATAAAAGAGGCAGATGGCTCTTATCAATGGAATGCAACAAGTTGCCTGTTTTATATTTCTGTCTTTTGAAATGAAAATCGTTAAAGAGCCTTCTCTTCATGCTCAATATAAATCATTTTTCCTCGCCACTTTCACACATTTGTAAAATATTTTTTTTGTAAATAATAATACCCAGGTGAAAAAATTATATGTAATTTATATATAGTGGAGAAGAAAATATTTTTCATTTGTTTTATCAATTTTTCTGTATAAAACAATTTTTAAAAAAACTGTCCACTATAAACTGTATATAACTTTTTTCACCTGGGTAGCTATCATTTTTCTCGAAATTTTATTCGACCTCATCGATTCTTTGATACATTTTTTAATTATTCTCTTGTTTAGTAATAATAATAATTATTAATTTTATTCGACTTTATTGTCACTTTTATACATTTTAAAAATAGTGTTTTGTTTAATAATAATATTTTTAGTATCATTTATCATGAGTCTTCAGGACGTAGATAAAATTTCAAAGTTCTTCAATTCATCTTAGTAAATTATTATAGAATCCTCTTCCTCATCTTATCAGTATAAATATGAAGTAATATTAGTTATTATAAGTATCATTTGAATAGAAAAAAATTTTTTTTTAGGTTTTTTGTTTTGAAATCTAAATTATTACTATTACTAATTAGTTGAATGTATAAACATATGATGTGATAAAAAACAAATTATTTGAAAAAATTCATCAATTTAGAATTTTAAAAGAATTTCAATTTTTTAAATTAGAGAATCCAAAATTATATTGTATATTGGACTATAATTATTAGGATCTGAAATTATATTCAAACAATTATTGCTATTTTTCTTTATAAAAAACATTTGTGCTATTAATCTTTTAAATTCATCAGGTCCATAATGTAAAACAATAACATTATCCCAATCAATCAAATGTCCAGTTTCAACCTGATATTTTGCTTTGACTTTATATGGTTTTTAGGACATCAGTAAGTTGTAAATTGTCTGATGAATCTTTTCCTAATTTTATGAATTTATCAAGTTTAGAGTAAATTCTAAAATTTGTTGTAATATTAAAATTATTTAGAATTATTTTAATTTCAAAAGATAACTTACCATGATAAGAAATTGATACTATAGGTTTAAAATTTGAATTTCTAACTATTTTTATATCATTTTGGTTGGATAAAGAATTTGTAATTGTTTTAATTTTATTATTAATATGTGTTTGAACAAATTCTGTTGGGTTATTATTTAAGTATAAAGTTTTCAAAATAAATTCTGTATTAGAACTGTGAAATGATTTATCTGATAATTTTAAAGCTGTATCAATAAGATTTTTTACTATCGAAATTTTATGTTGTATTGGATGGTTAGAAAGAAAATTTAAATATCTGCCAGAATAAGTATTTTTACGGAACCAATCAGTGATGATATTACCTGTATCAGTTTTTATAACTTTAATATTTAAAAAAGAAATAGAATTATTACTTTCAACTTCATGTATAAATTTAAGTCTTGGATGATATGAATTAAATAGATTTATAACGTAAAGTAGTTTATCTTTAGGCAACATAATAAAAATATCATCAACCTATCTAAAATATGTGTTTGAAGAAAAATTTGAATTTTTTATGACATTTGATTCTAAGTCTTGCATAACTAAATCAGCTAATGTTGGAGAAATTGGAGAACCCATAGGTGTTCCAAATATTTGTCTGTAAAAATTGTTATTAAATTTAAATACTGTTTCTTCCATTAAAAATTTTATTCCTTCTTCAAATTTATCAATAGGTAAATTGTATAGTTTTTTATATGAATCCATCTACTTAAAATATTATTGATAACTAAATCAATTGGTACATTTGTAAATAATGAAGATACATCTAAATTAGCCATGATATGATCAGATGGAATTGTTTTATTATGTTATTTTTAAATTCAGAAGAACTTTTTACTTGATATTTTGGTATTAATAATGCTTTTTTAAGTATGCTATTAAACATATTAGCCATGTTATAAGTAGGTGAGTTTATTAATGAAACGACAGGTCGAGGTGAACAATTTCGTTTATGAACTTGAGGTAATCCATAAATTCTAGGAATGTTAGTATCATGAACTAAAATATCTTTGCGTAATAATTCTTCACCTAAAGATCCATTAATTCGCGAAGAATTTAACAATTTGAATGTTTTATTTTTTAATTTTTTTGCAGGGTTTTCATTTAATTTTTCATAAGTTGTAGTATCATTTAATGATTCTTGCATTTTTTATTGTAAGATTCCTTTTTTAATATTACTGTAATGTTACTTTTATCTGCATGAGTTATTAGTGATTGTTTATTAGTTTTGATAAATGATTGTGTTTTATTAATGTTTTGTGCTAAGACTCTATCAACATGTGTAATTTTATTATTCTGTAAAAATGTATGTGCTGCATTAATTATTCTGTGTCTTAATAAATCTCGATCTTCAATGTTTTCAATTAAATCCATATTTGACTATATCTTTAACAATATCCATGATTATTTGGCTTTTGTTTTTTAATCAATGAAGAACTAAATTTATTTTCTGACCTTAAAATGTCGTTAGCTTTGTCTGGAATATGAACATTACTAAAATTTATTATCCAAGGATCTTTAGAATCACAGTCATTTGTATCTTTATGTTTATTTATAATGATAGGTTTTTGAACTTTACTTTTTATTTTCAAATTTTTAAGTTATTTTCTAATCTTTGTTTATGTTTTAAATCATTGCTTGAGGTATTTAATTGCATTCCTAAAATGTTTGTATATATATTAGTAGGTAATGAATTTTTTTAATTTATTTTGGAATTATTAAAATTTTGTTTTAACTATTCTAAATGGATATTTAAGTCTTTAATTTCATCATCAATCAATCGACGTTCTAAAGATTCTATCACGAAATTAACATGGGTTGAAAAAATTCAAAAATAAAACATTTAAAAATAACATAATAAAACAATTCCGTCTGATCATATCATGGTTAATTTAGATTTATCTTCATTATTTACAAATGTACCAATTGATTTAGTTATCAATAATATTTTAAGTAGATGGATTCATATAAAAAACTATACAGATTTACCTATTGATAAATTTGAAGAAGGAATAAAATTTTTAATGGAACAAACAGTATTTGAATTGAATAACAATTTTTACAGACAAATATTTGGAACACCTATGGGTTCTCCAATTTCTCCAACATTAGCTGATTTAGTTATGCAAGATTTAGAATGAAATGTAATACAAAATTTGAATTTTTCTTTTCACACATATTTTAAATTTGTTGATGACACGTTCACTATATTACCTAAAAATAAACTAATTTACGTTTTATATCAATTTAATCCTTATCATCCAAGGCTTAAATTCACACATGAAATTGAAAGTAATAATTCTATTTTGTTTTTAAATATTAAAGTTTTAAAAACTGATACAGGTAATATCATCACCGATTGGTTTCGTAAAAATACTTATTCTGGCAGCTATTCAAATTTTCTTTCTAACCATCCAATACAACATAAAATTTCGATAGTGAAAAATTGTATTGATACAGCTTTAGAATTATCAGATAAATCATTTCACAGTTCTAATATAGAATTTATTTTAAAAACTTTATATTTAAATAATTACCCAACAGAATTTGTTCAAACAGCAACTTACTGATGTAGTATATGAAATTCAATGTTTGAATTGTGAAAAATGTTATGAGAATCAAGCTAGTAGATTACTTGCTACAAGAATAAAAGAACGTCATGACAATTTTATACAAAATCCTAAAAACTATATAAAGTCATACCAAAACATCAGGTTGAAAGTGTACATTTGATTGATTGGGATAATGTTATAGTTTTACATCATGAACCTAATGAATTTAAAAGATTAATAGCAGAAATGTTTTTTATAAAGAAAAACAGCAATAATTGTTTGAATATAATTTCAGATCTTAATAATTATAGTCCAATATATAATATAATTTTGGATTCTCTGATTTAAAAATAAATTAAGGAAGAGGAAAGAAAAAACGGAAAAAGAACATGGGTTAAGTATGGGAGAATACAGATAGAAGGTGTATGGTGGAATTGGGACGAGGACAGGGAAGAGTTAGTAAAAAATGAGGTATCGGGAAACTAGGAGAGAAAGGAACGGGAGGTAAAGAAATAAGAAATAGTGAGAAACAAAAAAAAAAGAGAAACGAAAGTAGGGAAGATTGGAGGATATGCTACTGGAATATAGCAGGCTCAGGAAGAAAGGATAGGGATTTTATGAGGAATTTGACACAATGGGATGTAGTAGTAATGATGGAGACGTGGCTAGATGAAAAGGGATGGGAAGGAGTAAGGGGAAGATTACCAAGAGGTTACAAATGGCAGGTTCAAAATGCAAAGAGGAAGAATAAAAAGGGCAGAGCAATGGGAGGAATGATGATGGGAGTAAGGAACGAATGTATAACACAGAATGACGAAAAAGAGTTGAAAGAGAATAAAGAAGGATTGATAGTAGAAGAGATAAATGTGGGAGGAGAGAGGTGGAAGATAGTGGGGGTTTATGTGAACGGTGATATGCAGGAGAAATCAGAGGAGATGAGAGAACTGATGGAAGAAAATAAGCAAGAGAGTAGGCTAATAATAGGAGGTGATTTTAATGCGAGAACAGGAGATAGAGAAGGAAGGGAATGGGATGGAAAGCAAGGAAGAAAATCCAAGGACAAGACTTTGAGTGGGGAGGGAAAGAAGTTGTTGAAGAGCCTAGGGGAGATGGGATGGTTTATCCTGAACGGTAGTATAGAGGGGCATGGGGAAGAGGAATATACACGTTCAGGAGGAAAGAGGGAAACGGTAATTGATTATGTGGTAGTGGACGACGAAGTAAGAAAGAAGGTTAAGAAACTAGAGGTTTGGAACTATGTAGATTCGGATCACTTTCCCATAATAGTGACGGTAGAGGGAGAAATGAGTAACAACAAAAAGGCTAAAAAGAAATCAAAAGTAAAAAGAGCAGGAAGAGGGGATTGGTCAATGGAAGGTGAAGAACAGTTCAAAGAAAAAGTCAGGAATATCAAAACGGGGGAAGGAAATGTAAACGAGGAAATGGAAAAAATGATAGGAGAAATAAAAGGAGCATTAGAGTGCACAAGCAAAAAAGAAGTTAGTGAAGGACGGGATAGAAGTGAATGGGATGAGGATTGTAAACAGAAGAAGAAGGAAGTGAGAAGGGTATTAAGAAAATGGAGAAAAGGGACAAGTAGCGGAGAAGAATATAGGAGAAAAAAGAAGGAGTATACTGAGTTGTGTGATAAAAAAAACGAGGAGGAAAATAAAAGGTTTGAAGAAGAAGCGGAGAAGGCTAGGACAGAAGAAGAGGTTTGGAAGGTGGTAAATAAAGAGAGAAGAAGAAGGAAAAGAGTAAATCAGGATATTGAGATGACAGAATGGAAAAAATATTTTATGGAATTACTAGGAGGGGTAGAGAGGAAAGTTAGGAAAGGAGGAAGAGTAGGTAGGGAAACAGATGAGGAGGAGGACATTTCAAGAGAGGAAATAGTCAAGGTATTAGGGATGATGAAAGATAAAAAGGCACCTGGTATAGATGAGATTCCAAATGAAGTATGGAAATACGGGGAACAGAATTAAAGGAATGGACATGGATAATGTGCAGTAGAGTATGGAGAGGAGAGAGGTGGCCAGAGCTATAGAAAAAAGGAGTAGTGATACCAATAGTGAAGAAAGGCAAAGGAGAGGAGGTTAAAGAGTATAGAGGAGTGACACTAATACCAACACTGTATAAAGTATATGTGACTGTTTTATCGGAGAGATTAAAAAAAGAAGTTGTGGAGAAAAAGATAGAGCCACCGAATCAGACAGGGTTTAGAAAAGGGATGGGGCTAATGGACAATATATATGTTCTGAACTACTTAGTAAATAAGAGGATTAAAAGGGAGAAAGGGGCAATGATAGCAGTGTTCGTGGACTTGAAGGCGGTGTTTGACTCATTAGACCGAGGCGAGATAGAGAAAGTTATGGTGAAAAAGGGGATAAGAGAGGGATTAATAAAGAGAGTATCGGAAATTTTTAGAGAGACAAAAAGCAAGGTAAAGGTAGGAGAGCAAGTGGGAGATAGTTTCTGGTTGGTGAGAGGGGTAAGGCAAGGATGTCCTCTGAGCCCAGTTTTATTTAATATATTAATATCAGACTTGGAAGAAGAAATGAAGAGAAAAGGGTGGGGAGGCGTTAGGATAGGGAACGAAAAGATATATACACTGGCATACGCAGACGATATAGTGTTGATGGCAGAGGATGAAGAAGGGATGGCGGGCTTAATTACCGGATTAGAGAAATACTTAGATGGAAAAAAGTTGCATTTAAATGTAGAAAAGACAAAGATAATGAGGTTTAGAAAAGGAGGGGGGAGAAAGAAAGAATGGACGGGGAGATGGAAGGGGAAAAAATTAGAAGAAGTAAAAGAGTTTAAGTATTTGGGATATACCTTGCAAGCAAATGGAGATCATAGAGCTCATGTAAGAGAAAGGATGAAAAAAGCAGCAGGGGTAATGTAACAGATATGGGGAATAGGAAAAAGAAGATTTAAAAAAAAATTGGAGAAGGAGAATGTGGGTATTTGATACGCTGGTATGGCCGGTATTAGGTTATGGAGCAGAGATATATGGATGGAAAGAAAGGAAAGGGATTGAAAGTTTACAAGAAAGGTATATAAGGTGGACGCTAGGGGTAGACTGGAGGACGCCGGGATATATGGTGAAAGAAGAAGCGCAAAGGGATAAACTAAGTACTAGAGCGGGAAAGAGGGCATGGAATTTTGAGACGAAGCTGTGGGAGGGAAAGGGAGGGGAGCTAGCGAGAAAGTGTTTGATGGAGGTAGAAGAAAGGAGAGGGAGGGCGATTGAATTAACGAGATGGGAGGAAGAATGGAGGGAGTTCTTTAAGGCTAGAGATATAGAAGACGGGACTGGAGTCCGCTATGAAGAAGTGGAAAAAAGGGAGAGAGGAAGACAATTAATAGAAAGATGGGGGATGATTGAGGAATCAAAATATAATATATGGTATGAGATGATAAAGAAGGAAGAAGTACCAAAGTATTTAGAAAAGGGATGGGGAGAGAAAAGATGGACAAGAATAGCAAGATTTAGATTGGGAAACGAGGTAAGGGCAAGTATGTATTGGGAAAAGAAAGATAACAGGAAGTGCAGAATATGTGAATGGGAAGAGGAAACATGGGAGCATGTATGGGAAGGATGTAGGAGAGGAATGGAAGATAAAGGAAGCTGGCAAGAGAATGTGGTGAGGATTTTAGGGGAGGAAGGTTTGGGGGAAGAGTGCTAGGGGAGCAACTGGAACAGAATGAAAGAATGGATGCAAAAATGTTATAAATAATTGATACGTCATTGCTAATTTCTATCCTTGTTAAGAATTCTCTTTCTCAACTAAATTATTAAAATTTTTAAAAAGTATAAATTTAGAAGTTTTTTAAACAAATTAAAGTTTTTAAAAGATTTAAACAAAATTTCATGTAAAAAATGAAGCTACAAAAGGTAAATTTTTAAATTTAAAATTTCTAACCTAAAAAAAATGTTTTTCTATTTAAATGATATTTATAATAACTAATATTACTTCATATTCATAGTGATCAGATGAGGAAGAGGATTCTATAATAATTTACTAAGATGAATTGACGAACTTTGAAATTTAATCTCCGTCCTGAAGAGGAAAACGTTTGGAAACGTTGGCAGATGCAATAAAGGATTTTTAACATCTAAGTCTACTTTTGGTCTGAAGTATGTCAATTTTTCACTATCTACATATATTATTTTTATAGTATTAATAATTAATTTCATTCAATTAAAATAATTTAACTCACCCTGGAAGAGCAGGCCACTCTGAATCTGTAGTAGTTGTAGGAGCAGACGTACTTCTATTCGGAAGACTTAATCTTGGTCCGATTCTCAATGTCATAGGGCGTCTTCTCCGCAAAGTATAGTCTGTAAAAAAATTAGACTTTTGTCTCCAACGAAAATATTTTTATATATTAAAAAAAATTACGATAGTTGAAAAATATTAATTTGGAAAAAAGTACAAGATTCAAAGAATAAAGAATTATCTTATTAAAATAAATTTTTAACAGTTTAACATTTTAACCAGTAAATTAGAAAAAAAGCTACTAAGAGAAAATAAATATCTTTTTCGGTAGGAAACTCATTTTTTCGCTGTTGAAAATTCATCTCTTCAAGTTGAAAACTCAACTCCTCAGAAGTTGAACAACTTCGTTGAAAATTCCCTTTTTGGGTTAAAAATTAATTTTTTAAACTAAAAATGTAACTATTTTGTTAAAAGTTAACTTTTTTTATATTCGAAAAGAATTTTTTCAAATGGAAATTCAACTTTTCCATTTTTTTCAATTGTTCTTTTTAGTTTGAAAATTCAACTATTTCTTTGAAAATTGATGTAGTTTCTTGAGAATTCGTCTTTTTGGTAGAAAATTATTTTCCTTGGTTCAAAATTCAATTAAAAAATTCATTTCTTGGCTAAAAATTGAACTGTTTTTTAGAAAGCTCTTGTTTTTACTTTGAAAATTCAACATTCTGGATTCATTTTTTTTCCTTCTTCACTGAAAAATCTTTTCTGGTTTTGAATTTAAAATTAAAATTCTTCCAACGAAACACTTGAATCTTCAACTGAAACAGATCGACTTTTTATCAAAAAGTTGCATTTTTAACCAGAATAATTGATTTTCTACCGAAAAAGAAGAATTTTACAGAAATCGCATATTCTTTGGACAAAAATATCCTTTTTTAATCAAAAATGAAAAATTGAAATTTTTATTTGAAAAAATTGATTTGCATTACACCGCAAGCACATTTTCTACCCAGTTTGTTAAATTTTTCACTAAGAGAAATAATTCTCTATAAAGAAAGAATCTTTCAAAAAATACACGTATTTTCAACCAAGCATTTCAATTTTTATGATAAAAATATCCATTTTCAATAAAAAATTGAAAATTAAAATTTTCGTTCATAAAAACTGATTTTCATTACAACGCAAGCTCATTTTCTACAAAACAGTGGAAGTTTCAAGACAAAATTTGCTTTTTTAACAAACAAAAAATGTATTTTCTACAGAAGAGACCAATTTTCCAAAAAATAAATAAATTTTTAACCAGTTAAATAATTTTGTACAAAAAAAAAGAAACTAAAAAAAATACATGTATTTTCCATCACATAGTTAAATTTTTAAACAAGAAAAGATGAATTGTCAATTGAACTGCGTCGTTAGAAAGTTACTTTATTACTTTAGTTTGAAAATTAAAATTTTTGGTTCAACTTTTATGTTATTTGTTGAAAATTTGTCTTTAGACTCAATCTTGAAAATTTTGCGTCCGATTCTCAATGTCATAGGGCGCCGTTTCCACAAAGTATAGTCTGTACAAAAATTATACTCTTGTCTTTAACAAAAATATTTTTGTATATTAATAAAATTATTGAAGTTGTAAAAGACCAACCTGGAAAAAAGTACAAGATTCGGAAAATAAAGAATTGTCTTATTAAAATAAATGTTTACCAGTTCAACGTTTTAACCAGTAAAATAAAAAGGAAATCCTGAGCGCTTTTTTTGAAAAAAATCGCTTTGACCTTCAGATGACCTTGCAAATTGACCTGAAGGTCGAGGCTGACAAGGTGTTCAAGGTGGTTCACACATTTGAATTTTATTGAATGTTTTACAGCATATTCAACGTTTCCTTTACCCAGAAACCCACGTAATTTCAGAAAAAGGGCATCTGATCATTTTTGCGACATTTGACCTTGATTTTTGACCTCACAAAAACAAGATATTCCTACAAAAATTGTTCACGTAAAATTTTCCGCTTTATCTAAAACTGCAGTCAAAAATAGAGGTTTCCATTTTTAAAAAATCGTCTTGACCTTGAAACGACCTTGAAAATTGACCTCAAGGTTGAGGCTGACAAGGTTGTCAAGCCGTTTAACACTTTTGCATTTTATTGACTTTTTCAAGCATCTTCAACGTTTGATTTACCCAGAAACCACGTAATTTCAGAAAAAGGGCATCTGATCATTTTTGCGACATTTGACCTTAATTTTTGACCTCACAAAAACAAGATGTTCCTAGAAAATTGTTGATGTAAAAGTTTTCGCTTTATCCAAATCTGCAGTCAAAAATAGGGGTTTCCATTTAAAAAATTGCCTTGACCTTGAAACGACCTTGAAAATTGACCTGAAGGTTGAGGATGACTAGGTTGTCAAGCCGTTTCACACTTTTACATTTTATTGACTTTTTTCAAGCATATTCAACGTTTCCTTTACCCAGAAACCCACGTAAATTCAGAAAAAGGGCATCTGATCGTTTTTGCGACATTTGACCTTGATTTTTGACCTCACAAAAACAAGATTCTCGAAGAACATTTTTGATGTAAAATTTTCCCCTTCATCCAAAACTGCAGTCAAAAATAGGGGTTTCCATTTCAAAAAATCGTCTTGACCTTGGAATGACCTTGAAAATTGATCTCAAGATCAAAATCAATGGTACAGTTGAATGGCCCTCTATGTCCTAGTCAACTTTTGTACCAACCGTTTTTTATTTAGATGGGATAGTTTAGAAGATATTTTAATTTACAGATTAAAATGCCGTCCAAAAATCAACAGTAGATAAGGCTGAATTTGGTCAGACGCTGGATTATTCTTTCAATTCAATATTATATCACATTAGGGTGGTCCAAAAATTCGACTTTTTATTTTTGGTGACCCACTCCCACTCCCAGTTTGTTAGTTTCCCAAAAAAATTCCCCTTTTATTTTAATCTGTCTTAATTAACTCGTACCTTCGGGCTTTTGAAATTAACTTGGGGGTTTGAATAGGAAACTCTCGTTTTTCGAAAAAGTATAAAAAAATTCTTTTTATCAACTTTTCTAAAATTGAAATTTATTTACCTCTTTAAGAATATTTAAGGAATAATTTTTACCGAAAAAGTTTTATTTTTATGCCCACAACCCCCTTATGTTGTGCCCGGAAAATGCCCCCAAAACTGCTAAATAGCAGTTTTATGTGAAATTTATGCTAAAGCCTGTATTTTTCTGAAAATTAGTTATTGTTATTCGACAAATCACATGTTTACAAGTATTTCCAACTAATTTATAATTATTTAAATAATTATTATTTATTCAAAGAATTGTTTTCGCCCGTAAATCGTGAAAAGTTATTATTTTTAGGATGAATGATACTGTCGATGAACTTCAAACATAATAATTCTTGTATAACATGTTTTGTGAATATTTAAACAATTCACATTTGTTCAAAGCTTTTTTCTTCTGTTAAGCGTCAAAAATTATTTTCTAGGAATAATGACACAATTAACGAATGCTAAAAGTAATTTGTTTTGTTTTAAGATACTTGGAATTTGTTTAAATAATTTGGATTTGTTCAAACGTTTTTTTCATTCTATAAATCGTTTTGGATGAAAATGCAACCGCTTAGTTGGAATACTTTTTTCAATTCAACTGGTTTTTATTGAACCTTAATTAGTCACACTTCAGTAGAATGGCATGAAAGTCACAATGGGTAAACAAAATTGATTGTTTCAATATTTAAAAAAAAAACATTTTTCATTGAAATATCTACTATTTCATCATATATTGAAAATTTACATTTTTTGGTTCAAATTTCATTACTTTGTTGAAAATTTAGGTTTTTTTTTAACTCATCTTTTTTGGTTCAATATTTTTTTGTCAAACTTCAACTATTTTTGGTCGTATTTTATTCTTGTTTGTTCGAAAATTCGACCATCTGGTTGAAAATTGAAAAATTTCAATATTTTCTAACCAATTTACGTAATTTAGAAAAATATAATTATTTTGTTGAAAATGCAAGTATTTTGTTAAATATCCTTTTTTTTTGTCGATACTTCAACTGTCTTGTTGAAACTTTGCGCTTTGGATTAAAAATTCATCTTTTATGGTAAACAAGCTATCTTTTCTGGTTGAAATAAATACACAAGTTCGAGATTTTCGAATTAATTTCCAAAATCTTTCTGTTATATTTATAAAAGATTCTAGGTTGAAAAATGCACAAAAATAAAATGCTGGTCTTTGAATAATAATGGTCAGAGAAAAAAAAGGAAATTCAAAAATCAAGATTTGCGACCACCTTGAAAACCTTTAATATGTAGAAGTTTTTGCATTCAGATTAAACAGTTGGGTGGTCCAAATATTTTTTTGTCAAATTTTCATGCCTATCGCCCGAAAATACATTCCAATCTACTAGCCCTCCCCTTTCCTTACTTGTGCATTCTCTACATCCCAACCCCTAACATTCTTCACATCCCCCGCATCTCCTTATTCTACTCCCATACTTCTCCTACTTCACCTCTCCTCCCTTCCCTCACTTCTCCCTCATCTGCTTTCCCTCTCCTCAATTCCCCCACTTTCATTCCATACGCATCCCACCCCCTCACTTTCTCACCCGCTCTACTCCTCTTACCTCTCCCTCCTCTATATGCCAACCCCTCACATTCTAAACATCCCATAATTCTACATTCTACTTCCCTCATTTATACTCTCGTATCCTAGTTCCCAACCTTTCGAATCCCACACTTTCAATCTCGTCACTTCCTTAACTTCTCCTTCCTCTACTCCCCCTAATTCCATTCCCATACTTCTCCATCCTTCCCTCACTTCCCTAACATCTACTTATCCTCTCCGCAATACCCCTACATTCATTCCCCACACATCCCACCCCCGAAACTTCCCACCGCCTTCCCTTCCCTTACTTCTTCCTGCTCTACATCCCAACCCTCACATTCTTCACATCCCTCACTTCTCCTACTTTCTACTCCCTCAATTTTCTTACTTCTCCTTTCTCTACAAACTTCCAATTCTAACACTTCCCTCATTCTTCCATCCTCTACTTCCCCTTATTTCATCTCCATACTTCTCCTTTCTTCACTTACTTCTCCTGCATCCACTTTTCCTCTTCTCAATATCCCTACTTTGATTTTCCACGCATCTCACCCCCTTACTTCATCACCTTCTTCACTTCTCTTACATCTCCCTCCTCCACATCCGAACCCCTCACATTCTTCACATCACTCACTTGTTTTACTTTCTACTCTCTCAATTTCCTTAATTCTTCTTTCTCTTCTTCTCCTCTCTCTACATCTCCTTTCTCTACTTTTTCATCCCTCAAATCCCTTACTTACACACACTTCTCTCACTTTTTCCTGCTCTATAACCAAACTCTTCACATTCTTCACATTCCTCACTTCTCCTACTTCCTACTCCCTCAATTTCCTTACTTCTGTTTCTCTTCTTCTCCTTTTTCTACTTCTCCTTGCTCCTCTTCTCCTTTTTCTACTTTCCCATCCCTCACATCCCTCACTTACACTCGATTCTCCTACTTCTCAACCCAATAATTGGAAACTCTTTTTTTTTCTTGAAGATTCATCACAGATTTCTAATCCCAACACTTTCCTTGGTTCTCCATCTTCTACTTCCCCTAATTCCATTTCCATACTTCTTCTCCCTTCCCTTACTTCTCCTGCATCTAATTTTCCTCTTTTCAGTACCCCTACTTTAATTCCCAACGCATCTAACCCCCTTACTTAATCACCTTCTTCACTTTTCTTACTTTTCCCTCCTCTACATCCCAACCCCTCACATTCTTCACATTCCTCACTTCCCCTTTCTCTTCTCTCCCATCCCTTACATCCTTCACTCACACTCACTTCTCCTACTTCTCAACCCAAAAATTTGCATTTTTTTTTTAAGATTTATCACACACGTCCAATCCTAACACTGCCCTCATTTCTCCATCCTCTACTTCCCCTTATTCCATTCCTATACTTCTCTTTCCTTCCCTCACTTCTCTTGCATCTACTTTTCCTCTTCTGATTATCCCTACTTAAATTCTTCACGCATCTTACCCTCATACTTCATCACCTTCTTAACTTCTCTTACTTTTCCTTCCTCTACTTCCCAACCGCTCTCATTCTTTACATCCCTCACTTCTCCTACATTCTACTCACTCAATTTTCTTACTTCTCCTTTCTCTACTCCTTCTTTTTCTATTTTCCTACCCCTGACATCCCTCACTTATACTTACTTCTCCCACTTCTCAACCAACAATTTGAAATTTTTTTTTAAGATTCATCACAGATTTCCAATATAACACTTCCCTTGGTTCTCCATCTTCTACTTCCCCAAATGTCATTTCCATACTTCTCCACCCTTCCCTTAATTCTCCAGCATTTAATTTTCCTCTTTCAATACCCCTACTTTGATTCCCAACGCATCTAAACCCCTTTCTTCATCACCTTCTTCACTTCTCTTAGTTTTCCCTCCTCTACATCCCAACCCCTCACATTCTTCACATTCCTTACTTTTCCTACTTTCTACTGCCTCAATTTCCTCACTTCTCCTTTCTCTAGATTCCCACCCCTCACATCCCTCACTTACTCTCCCTTCTCTTACTTCTCAACCCAACAATTTGAACCTGCATCTACTTTTCCTCTTCTTATTACCCCTACTTTAATTCCCCACGCATCTCACCCTCATACTTCATCATTTTCTTAACTTCTCTTGCTTTTGCCTTATCTACATCCCAAACCCTCAAATTCTTTACATTCCCTACTTCTCCTACTTTCTACTCACTCAATTTACTTACTTCTCCTTTCGCTGCTCCTTTTTTCTTTACTTTTCTACCCCTGACATCCCTCACTTACAGTCACTTCTCCCACTTCTCAACCCAACAATTTGCACCTTTTTTTTCTTTGATGATTCATCACACATTTCCAATCCCAACACTTCCCTTATTTCTTCATCCTCCACTTCTCCTTATTC
>CAKNXH010002274.1:61573-88938 GCA_932178445.1 Andricus quercusramuli | reverse complement strand
GTTATTATAATAATATATTCTATATAATAATAATAATAAATAAATAATCAAAAATAAAGAATAATTTAAAAAATAATAACAATATCAAAAAATTCATCTCTTTTGTTGAAAATTCCTTTTTTCTTAGTTAAAAAAATCTTTTTAACTGAAAATTTAATCATTATAATTGTAGATTCATCATTTTACTTGAAAAGTCTTCTCTTTGATTTGGAAGGTTAACTATTTTGTTGAAAATTCAACTTTTTCGCAGAAAATTATCTTTTTGGCTTGAAAGATAAACCATTTTCATGAGATTTTTTTCTTGACTAAAAAATATTTATTTGTTAAAAATTCGTCCGTTTACATCTACAATTCATCATTGTAATTGATGAATAATCTTTTTGGTTGAAAATTTCACTATTTTCATGAAAATTTCTTCTTTTGGTTGAAAATTAATTTTTTTATTAAAAATTTAACTTTTCCATTCGTGGTTGAACATGAATCTTTTTTAGTTGAAAATTTTCGGATGTGTTTAAAAATTCACGTATTTTGTTGAAGATTTGCCCTTTTTCATAGAAAATTAATTTTCTTGGTTGAAGATTCATCTTTTTGGTTGAAAATTTAAATATTTTGTTGAAAGTTAATTATTTTGTTGCAAATTTTTGTTTCTTTCTGATTGAAACTTCAACTTTTTTTGGCAGGTAGAAAATTCAAGTATTTGGTTCAAAATTCTATCGTTATGCAAAAATGTAATTATTTTGTTGAAAATTCAACTGATCTGTTAGAAATTTTGTTATAATTTAAGAATCCTTGGTTGTATTTTAATTTTTTTTTTTTTTTTTTTTTTTTTTTAAATTCATCTTTAGAGGTTGCAAATTCTACATTTTGATTGAAAATTTTACTATTCTCTTCAACATTCCTTTTTCTTCCTGTAGAAAATTAATTTTTTCCTCGAACATTTAATTTGTCAATTAATGGTTCAAAATTAATTTTTTTCAGTTAAAAATTTAACTATTAGAAATATAAATTGTTTTTCTTTGTAGTCAAAACTTTTTTTCTAAAAATTCGAATATTTGGTTGAAAATGTATCTCTGTAGGTAAATTTTTTCAGACATTTGGTTGAAAGTTTAAAAAATTTTCTGAAAATCCAATTATTTTGTTGAAAATTCAATAATTGTATTAAAAAGGCATCTCTTTGGTCAAAAATTCAACTGCTTTGTTAAAAATTAATCCTTTTGGATTGCAAATTGGTTTTTGTTATAAATTTCACTGCCTTCGAAAGAATTCAATTATTTGGTTAAAAATGTAACGGTTTTTGGTCAAAAGTCATTTTTTTTGGTCGAAAATCAAACTATTTTGTTGAAACTTTTGCGAAACGTTATGTTTTTTTATTTGATTTATTTATTTTTTTAAATTTTTTTCTACATTTTTTCATTTTACTATTTTTTTTCTAACATCTTGTGAAAGAAAGCGTATTCACAAAAAGGATTCTTCTTCCGATCTCTCCAGTAGCTTAGTTGTGAAGCACCTGACCGGCAATCAGTTGACCTGGCGTTCGAATCCCAGCGGTGCGAAAGGAGAAGATATTTTTTTCTGAATAAATTTAATTCTATTATTATATTTTTATTATTTTTATAAGGGGTTTTATTGCTCATAGTCATAGCTCGAAACAGCTTCATTCTTCAAAAGAAAAAAAAAAAAAAAAAAAAATGAGGTGCGTTAAATCTAGACAGTTTTTGTACTTACGCCCTTGTGTCCCAGAACCCTTGATATATTAATTATTCTAAGAAAATTCTCACTGATTTTTTTTTAATTAACTTAAAGAAAATATTTAAAAAGATTTCAAGGTGATACATTTTCTTTAGCTTCCTGGAAAATTAGCAATACATTTTCATTTTGAAAAATTAATTTCAAGCAAATATAAATAGTCAAAAAAGGTTCTGGAAGATTTTAAGGGATTTTAAAAATTTTTCTCAATTTGAAAAAAAAATCAGGAAGAATTTGAATACATTTGAAACATATTTTGGAAATTTTTAAAAATAATTTCAATATTCAGGAGACTTTTTCAAGGATTAAAAGAAAATGTACATTTTTGGAGATTTTAAAAGAAAATTTTGGATTCTTTTTAAGAATTTTGAAAATTTTCAAGAAATAACATTTTTTTCTCAAGATTCCGGGGAAAGTTTTTTTTTTTCTTATGAATAAATAATTTTTGAAGATAATTGAAAAATATTTTTAAACAGTTTTAAACATTTCAGTAAATGATAAGACTGAAGAATCCCGAAAGAGAGTCTCATAAATTATTTCAGTAAATAACGGTGAAATATTTTTTTGAAATTTTTATTTCTAGTAGAAAATAAATCTTCTTGTTTAATTTTTCTCCTTTTGTATTCAAATTTTAGTTACTTGGTTAAAAATTAATTTTTTCGATTGCAAAGTTGATTATATTTTTTCAAGTTCATTGTATTTTAGCAAAAAATTAATCTTCGAAAGTAAACAATTATCTTTTTCATTGAAATTTCAATTCTTTTCTTGAAAACACGTTTTTTATTTGAAAAATGAACTATTCTTACAACTGATTCTGCATTTTTTTTTTTGGAATATATAGAAATCTTCTGGATAAAAAGGCGGCGATTTTTCCAAAAATTTTAAAAGTCAATTTTCAAATAAAAAACTAAAATTAGATTTTTGATGATTTCGAAATGAAATTTTTAAGCTTTTTAAGGATCCTGGAAGCATTGAACAAAAAAATCTTAAGTTGTCTGGCAAAATTTAGAATGATTTCTCATATTAAAAAATTAATTTTGAGAGAATATTTAAAAAGATTATACATTTTTTTTAATATTGTCGAGCACAAAATTTACAAGCTTTTTAAATATTTCGAAATGTTTTGAGTGAATAAAAAATTTGTACCGAAATTCCAAGAAAATATACAATAATTTTTCATAAAAAATTAATTTAAGAAGAATATTTTATAAAATTCGGAAATTTTTTTTTAAAATCGGGATGATTTTAAGGTAATTTTGTTCCTTTTGCAGGATTGTCAAAAAATTGTAGAAAAATTCGTGTTAGATTCCTGGAAAATTTTTTAATGATTTTTTCAACAAATTTTTTAGAGAATATTTAAAAAGATCTCAAAACATATTTCGAAGTATAAATTAATGTTTCTTTAAAATTGCTTAAAATTGCCTAAAATGATATAATTTTGAATAACTTTTTTCGTTCATTCTTCAATTTATAGCGTGGAAAATAACAGCGTGAATTTACATTTTTTTAGATTATTATTTATTTTTCAACTGAAAAAGATCAATTTTATTTTAAAAATGCAATAGCTACATTTTTAGGAAACAAAAAGAATTTTCAAACAAATTTTGTTAATTTTTTATAAAACAAATAAACTTTTAACTAAAATGATACATCTGCAATGAAAAAAAAATGTAATCAAATATTTGAATTTTCATCCCAGAAGATGAATTTTCTGCCAAAAAAGAGACATTTTCAACAAAATGCATGAATTTTTAACTAAGAAAAGATAAATTTTATCAATTACAATTACGAGAAGTAATTTCCAATTTTAAAAAACTAATTTTCAACGAAATAAATCAATTTTCAACCAAAAACATTAATTTTCTGCCTGAAAATAATAACTTTTAAAAAAATACATGAATTTTCAACGAAATATTTCATATTTCAATGGAATTTTTAACCTGATGGTTGAATTTTCAAGCAAATAGTAAATCAGTCACCAAGAAGATTAACATTATACCACAAAATACAAAGTTTCAATAGAATGCGGAAATTTTCAAACAAATCGATGAATTTTCAAATAAAGAAGATTGATATTCAATCAAGCATTGAATTTTCAAGTTTTCAGTTAACAAAATTAATCGCCAATAACAAATGAAATTTCAAGCCAAAAAAATTAAGTTTGAAAAGTTTGAAGTTTGAAGAATAATTTTTTTACCAAGAAGAGATTAATTTTCAACGAGACACATGAATTTTCAACCAAAAATGTAAGTCAGTTATCAGGAGGATTAATTTTCTACCGCTTTTGAAACGATTAAAAAATAATAAAAACTTATAAGATATTTTAGGAATTTTTATTTCAAAAGATTTCCTGAAATTTCGAGAAAGAGTAGAAGATTTCAAAGAAAAATATTTTAATTTGGCATGATTGAAAAGTGAAAAAAAATTGAGTAAATTCAAGAAATATATCGAAGATTTTCAGACATACAAAAAGAATTTCACACTTTAAAAGATTTTTAAAAATGCAGATTTTTTTGAAGATTCCAAACCAAAACATTAGAAAGTTTGAAAGAGCTTTTTTCCTATAGAAGAGATTTTTCCTATAAAATAGGAAAATATATTCTAAGCTGAAAGAGAAAAATAATCGTGTTTGAAGAAGGCAACACTGACAGAAATCAAAGACGGGTCTCTAGGGCAGCTTGGAGACATTCCCGTGGCAAAAAAAAATTATGAGGACTTTGATCATCCTCATGAACTTCGGCGCATACGACGTCATTCGGAAAAGACTTTTCTATTTTAAATGGGAATTTTCGCAAAGCACTATATTAAAGTACCTTGCCTCAAAAAAAAATTGTAATTTCCAACTCTGAATAGCAATTATTAAGTTTGAAGCATATTTTTAATTTATATGGGAAAAGTATTCCTTCAGATCGCTGTGGAAATGAATACTATTTTTCTCACTCTATTCTACCTTGACATGAAACTTCTAAAAATAATCATTATAATATCATAGGTAATGTATAGAGTTCCTGAAAATAAAACAAGAATCCAACGATTAAATTTGGACAACCATCACAAAATGCTCCTTTTGCAATTCCTAACAACAAAAAATTTGTTTCTTTGGACAAAAATGAAAAAGAGGAAAGAAAAATGAGAAAACACAAAATTATATAATATAAAAAATATACACAAAATTGTTTATATATTATTACATTAATACACAAAATTTAGATATTGGATCAACAAGATTTCCGAAACAAGGTTTTGCACTTGTCAAAGGCCTTTGTTGAAAAGAATTTATTTTAGCTTTCAGTTTTAAGTTTAGGTTTGATTCAAAATTTTAATTAAAAGTTTTACTTTATTTTTGGGTCTTTTAGAATAATTCTAAATAAGTATTAATGAATTAATGTATTGTGATTGACATTCTGGAAGACTCGAATATTTGTATCATTATTTCTTAGGCGACACTTCCCTTTTGTATTTAATGGTAGATTTTAATTTAGAAATTTAGTATCTTTTGTAAATTGAGTGTCGCGTATTTAATTTTACTCTTTTTGATTGTAATATTGATATTAAATATTTCGCGAAATATAATTGAAATGTCGTGAGACGCTCGAGGTGAGAAGAAGGCAGCACGGAGTATGCTGTCCCCACCGCTCCGTTGCGACTCCGTTACGAGAGCCAGGGCCAATCAGAAGGCCGGCAGCCGCTCCCTTCTTCACTCGAGCTCTCCCACCTCTAGCGGATAAATACCGCCGCTCTGAGTAGAGTCGTCACTTGCGTCTTAGCACCAGCTCGTGCTCTGACACCTACAGAGAACTAGTCACCTCCTCGTTACTAGTCTCTCTCTCTTTTTCTGGCGCTCGCTACTCGGGGCTCTCACTCTTGTGTAAGCATTACCCAATAAAGAAATTAACTCCAAATCAACTCTCTACTTTCTCTCCTCTCGTCTTCCTCAACTCCTCTTCTCTTTTCTGGTGACTCTGGGTTTACCCTCAGAGGTCTCGAGGTCACCTCTCCTTCTCTCTCTCTCTCTCTTCCTTCAGTGACTTTGGGTTTACCCTCAGAAGTCTCGAGGTCACTCTCTTTCTCTCTCCTTCTCTCTTTTTCTTCAGTGACTTTGGGTTTACCTTCGAGGTCTCGAAGTCACACTCTATTCTCTCTCTCTCTCTCCCTGTGATTCTGGGTTTACCTTTCAAGGTCTCGGAATCACTCTCTCTTCTCTGATCGTGGGTTTACCTTCGAGGTCTCGCGATCCCTTTCTCTCTTTCTCTCCTTTATGTGACTTTGGGTTTACCTTCGTGGCCTCGGAGTCACGCTCTTTTCTCTCTCTGTTTCTCCTTCTGTGATTCTGGGTTCACCCTCCGAGGTCTCGGAATCACTCTCTCTTTCTGTGATACTGGGTTCACCCTCAGAGGTTTCGGAATCACTCTCACTTTCTTTCTCTGATCGCGGGTTTCCCTTCGAGGTCTCGCGATCCCTTTTCTTCCTCCATCCCACTCACCTACACCTTTCCCTCCATCTTTGTCTTAGCATTCAAACCCATTTCTGCTTCAACTGGGCATCGCTTGCCACCGGACCGGGCCACCCCAGCGCACGGCCAGGCACAGGGATCGGACGTGGCACGCCCGAAAGACGCGTCCGCTTCCTTTTGATCAGGCCCCCACCCGCCCACTCAGCTCACTCTTCTAGCAATCACCAAAAAAGGGGCTTACATCATAATGGTTTGCACCTTACTGGCATTGATCGTAAAATTTCTGAAGGTTTCATGATTGCGAAAACCTTCCCTAGAAACAACCCTGATGTAATTTGCATGAATGCTGATAAAGGCAATATTACAGTTTGTATAAAGAAATCAGATTTTATATAATGCCGAGAATACAGTTCTTGCTAGATGTCATGGTTTGAGAAATATTCATAAAGAAGGCTATCCTTTGAGAATGGTTATTTCAACTATCAACACTCCTAAGAAATTTTTGGAACAAAACTTTAATTTATTACTTGAAGACTCCATTACAACTTCAGAATACAATATTGAATATAGCTGGGAATTCCAAAAATTTGTTATTCAAAAAACTGTTCCTGATGACCACGTAATCATTTCTTTGGAAGTTGTTGCAATTTTTCCAAGTATACTCTTTGAATTAGTTGAACATGCAATTTTAAATAGATGGGGCAATATAAAAACACGTACTCGATTGAGTCAAAGAGATTTCATTGAAGGGCTAGCTTTTATTATGAACTCAAATTATTTCAAATTCAATGGATCTTCCTATGGGCAAAAGTTTGGTACTCCCATAGGTTCAGTCATTTCTCGGATTTTAGCGGAAATGTTTATGGAAGATTTGGAGTTCTTTGCTTTCAAGAAGCTAAATTTTCTTTCACCCTTTTACTTTTGGTATGTTGATGACACCTTATGTGTTCCTCTAGCAAATTTGCAGGCAGTTATTGATGCTTTCAACGGTTTCATCAAAAACTTCAATTGGTCGCTTCTTCATTCTTCATTCTTCTTTCCTCTTTTTTATTTTTGTCCAAGGAAACAAGTTTTTTTGTCTTTAGGAATCGCAATAGGAGCAGTTTGTGGTAGTTGTCCAATTTGAATCAGAAGGCTGTTTAAGAAGCTTCCTGCGGAACGAAAACGGACCATATTGCCAATATGAATTTAAGTACACGGACAAACACCCAAATAAGTTCTTGTCATATTTAGCCAAAAAGAAATCGCCTTTTTGGAAGCATTAATTTCCAGAGCCAGATCCAGAACTTCCAGAAGAACACCAGGAAATTGAGGATAGGAAAAATCATCAGGGTTACCATAACGATTATGCGTGAGTATTATTTTGTAGGTCTTACGGTCTTCAATAAGGTTTGAATAATCTAAAGTATAAAAAAAGACAAGAATGTATCAACAAGTTTAATTTAATGCAAAACAGGTTTTTATCTCAGAAGAATCATTATAGAGATTTTAAGTTACAGAAATATTTCAAAAATATCTTCAATGTCGAAATCCCGGATAAGGTAGCTGAAACCTTAGCACTGGGTCACAAATTTGGTATTCCTTTTAATGCTAATAAGTTGCCTATCAATAACTTGATTGCAAATGTTAAAAATTGTTTAAAAAAATGTAGAACATGAAGATCAGAAACGTTGCTTCAATGTTTGATAACATTCCATTATATCTTGCATTAGATTGCATTTGATTCTTATCAAGTCTGATTGTTGATAACAATAATGATTGATCTGGAGAGATTCATAATGTTCTTGTGGTTGGTCAGAAGTGAGTTCTGAATTATCCTCAAAAGGTCTTAGTGAAGAATGAGAACCCTGACTTCAAGCCAGAGTCGTCAAAACTCAAATGAATGACTGCCAGGTGTGATCATCAAATTTATTTATTTTTTTCAATTTTCTTCTTGGTAGCCCATCTTTATCTTTTGCGATATTCATATTTGGAGCATTAGGCTTTTGTTGATCAACATACAAATTAAGAGCTTTAGTCTCTGATTTAGTAGGAGGCTGATTCTTTTAGCGAGAATAGTGATGTAAAAAATCGATAGATCCTTGACCTAACTGTTCGTGGTTATATTCAGAAGCGTCATTTTTCTTCATCGTCATTCAAACCTGATGCTTTTGTAAATGCAAAAATATACAAAAATATAGATAAAACTCATCATATCAGGAACAAATGATCCAGATATTGACCTAGGATCTACGTGTATGCAGCACTTGTTACCAATGGACAGTCCCTTAATAAATACATCATTTTTATATTCAATTAGAATCTCAAGTGTTGTTTTTTCTGTAGCATTTTCACAACAACATTTCTTGCATTGAGAGAACCCCTGGTACTTTCCGTTCTCATCTTGAACAAAAAGGAATATTTGCCATGCAGGATTACGAAACTTCTCTAGTCTTCCTGTGATAAATTATCCTGCCCTGAGTTTATTGATAAAATGTTTTCCTTGATTTTTTAATTCTGTAGTGCTCTTGGGGTCTTCATTGTTATCTCTACCACCGTCACTATTAGCTTCTTTTCTGGGATTCATGGTCTAAATGAAATCAGTTGAATTGAATTAACTTTTACATTCACTGTAGCTCTCACTTACAGTAAAAATTCACATGGAAAATAGTTGATCTTTGTTTACTTCTTCTTTAATTTCTCCACTGAGCCTGTCTAATAAAACTTCGAAAGTTTGCAAGTAATTGGTTGCTTCTTTCAAAGCATACCATTCATGGGGAACTATAACCAAATTTTTTGATTCCATGTTGTTTTCGCAGAGCGTGATTAATGCTGCTTTCATTCCAAATGCTAACATCAGCATTGCGAATGTCAAATTCCACCTAGTCAAAATATCAATGTTAGGAGACATCATGTTAACATTGCAGATGGTATAGCAAATAATTTATTCCGCAACTGCTCGGAATTCTTCAGTAAAGTAAATAAAGCTCTCAGCTTAAAAAGTGGAGAAGTTTTTCCTTTTTCCTCAGAATAGAGTTCACTCTCGCTGTTATCATTTTTGTCTTCACTATCTCCATAATTTTCTTCAAGCTGATATTCCTCTTCACTACTTGAAGCATTCTAATCAGTTTTCTTGATGTCATCTATCCGCAGTTTATTCAAAGGGCACTCAGATTTGAAATTTAAGCAATGCAACGATAATGTTTATCTTCGGCATGAAAGTTAAACATCGTCTCATTCTTCCATGGATTTTGTATTAAAAGAAGCATTAGTGGAATTATTGCATCTTTCTTGGACAAAAATGCAACTTTTTGTTGAAAACTCAACTATTTCCTAGAAAATTTACTTTTTGTTTAAAATTTGTATTTTTCTGTAGAAAAGTCTACTGAAATCCTTTTGGATTAAAAGTAAACTCTTTTGTTGAAAATGTGTCTTTTTTATTTAAAAATTCACCTGTTTTAGTAGAACTTTAATTTTTCTTGGACAAAAATGCAACTGTTCGGTTGAAAAATCAACTTTTCTTTGAAAATTTGTCTCTCTGATTTCGGAATTCACCTGCCTCAGCAGAAATTACATCCCTCTTGGATAAATTCTGCTGTTTTCTTAAAATTCAACTATTATGTAGAAAATTTACTGCTTGGTTGGATTTAACAGTTAACGAGAAAATTAAATTTTCAATTCAAAAAGACGAACTCTTACCCAAAAAGGGTAAGTTTTTAACAAAACAGTTGAATTATCCAAAAAATTGTCGAATTTTCATTCAAGAAAGAAGAAATTTATACCAAAACAGATGAATTTTTGGTGAAAAAAGGATAATTTTGTTGTTGTTGAACTTTCATCCAGACAAGCATTCAGTTCATTTTTCAACGCCAAAATATGAATTTAAAACAAAAAGTAAATTTTTTACAGAATAGTTAAATTTTTAACAAAAAAGTAGAATTTTCAACCAAAAGTATGACTTTTTTAACCAACTATTGTTCAATTCTTAACGAAAAAAGCTTTCTCAGTCATTGAAGAAAAGATGATGAGAATGTGAAAATGCACCCAAATTATTATTTAAGGGGATAAATAATTTAGGATAAAAAATAAAAATTTCAAATAAACATTTATTTTTTCATTGTGTTTAATCATTTATTGTTCAAGTTTAACAAATACATAATTTTCCTGAGATTCTTGAGAAAATTAAAAAAATTTTGAAGATTGCAGATATGTCAAAGAATCATAATTTTTTGCGGGATCTTGAAAAATGTTAGGAAAAATATTTGAGTCAGTTGAAATGATATAGAAGTTTAAAAGATAAATATCTCTTAAACTGACCCGAACTACTTCTAAAATTTTGAAAAATCTTTCAAAATTAAAAAAATCACCCTTAAATCTACCAAATATTTCCGAAATTTCCTTCAAAAAACATCTTTAAAAATTCTTCGATATTTCCCAAAATTTTTATTAAAAATCTGAAGAATGAAAAAACTTACATTCAAATCTTCCGGATTCTGTTTTGACGATAAAATTTGGAAAAGTTTTGAAATGTTTGGAATTATTTTCAAATATTCTATTAAAATCAATTTATCAAATTAAAAAATCAGTTTAAATTATCCCATGAATTTTGAAAAATATTTTTTATTATCGTGAAACCTTTCAAAATTTGTTTCCTTCAAATTTTTAATGAAACTTTATAATCTTGTTAATTGAATATTTTTTCTTCAGAACCGTCCATATTGTTTTTCGAAAAAAGTCTATTTTCTCTTAAAATTAATTTTTCAAAATGAAAGATCACTTCAAATTGTCCCAGAAATTTGAAGGCATTTTTTATTATCGTGAAACCTTCCAAAATGTTTGAAATGCTTCGAATATTTCATTTCCAAATATTCAAATATGTAAGTTTTTCTTAAACTTACATTTTTTAAATATTTTTAAGTTTTAAATTAATTTTTAATATTTTTGAAACTTTTATATGTCTCATAAGCCTGATCGAATTTTTTATAAATCTTTGTAATCTTTCTAATTAAAAGATTTTGCCTAAAAATCTTTCCCATTCTTTTCCGGAATTTTAGATTGTAAATCTTTTCAAATTTCATATTATTCTTCAAAAATTTCTAAAGTATTGAAACCTTCTAAAAAATTTTTCAAATTATTTGAATTTTTCCAAAAAATTTCTTAATATTCTGCAAAGTAGAAAAAAATGCCTTCAAGTCTTCTAGATTCTGTTTTGAAAATTTTGAAAATTTTTTGAAATAATTTAAAGCCTTTTTAAATATTCTCTTAAAATTAATTTTTTGAAATAAAAAATATGTTTAAATTATCCCGTGAATTTTCAAAAATATTTTTTATTATCGTGCTTCAGAAGCATTATTACTTTCTGGTAGAAAATTAATCTCTTTGGTTGAAATTCAATTTATCTTGTTGAAAATTAGTTTTTTATTGTAAATTATTTTTTTACTAAAAATTTAACCATCCCAGTTTTTGTCGATAATTTGTTATAGACATTTAATATTTTCGGTAGAAGATTCATTTTTTTGGTTGAAAATTAAACTATTCTACTTTTTGTTCAAAATTCATCATTTTTAGTTGAAAATTCATCTATTTTGCTGAAGAATTGTCCTGTTTTGGTAGAAAATTCATCTTCCAGGTTGAAAATTCAACTATTTGTTTAAAAATTTATTTTCTTGATTTAGGATGTCTCAGTTTAGTTTAAAGTTAATTTCCTTGTTTAAAATTTAACAAATTTGGTTTGAAATTAGTTGATTTTTTTTTATAAAGGAATTTTTCAAAGCAAAAATTTAACTATTGCATTTTGCGTCGATTTTTTCCTTTTTTTTATAGACATTTAATCTTTTTGGTAGAAAATTCATTTGGTTGAAAATCTAACAATTTCGTGAAAAATTTATTTTCTCTAATTAAAAACTTATTTCACTAACTTGAAATTAAACTATTCTATTTTTTTGTTGAAAATGTATTTTTTGTTAGTTGAAATTTTATCTATTTTGTTGAAAATTTGTATTTTTTCGTAAAGAAGTAAAAATGCATAATTTTAGTAAAACTTTAATTTCTTTCTTCAAAAATTAAACAAATTTTGTTGATAACTGTTTTGCTTCTAAAGTTGAGAAGTTTTTTTTAAACTAAAAATGTAGTTATTTTATTTTTGCCAAAAATTTTTTCTTTTCCAGTTGTTGAAAATTCACTTATTTTGTACAAGGCTCGTCTTTTTTAGTCGAAAATTCAATTATTTTGGTATGAAAACGCATATTTTTGTTGAAAATTGATTTTTCTAACAGAAAATGTGCTAAAAAAATTTTACGTTACTAATTCCTAAATTTTTCTGCGTTTTATTGTAGACTCAAATGTCACATTTGAATTTTTGTTTTTTTTTCTGAAAAAAAAAAATTTTCACACTTTGAAAAATCGGACTCACGCGCAGGGATTCGAACTATCTACTCTAGTCACGAATTTACTCAATTTATGTCTTTAAAAATATGAACAGGTTTTTTTATAACCATGCCATACTTTCATGACATTTTTTAATTTTCCCATAAAAATTTATGACCCATTCATAAAAAGTATAAGAGACATTATAAAAATGATGACCTGTCCAGAACTCTAGCACATTTTTTCCGTGTTCCCTTAACCATCTGAGATGTTCAATATTTAATAAGTTTGTGATTTTGGCTCGACTGTAAAAAAATATTTTTTATAAACACGATTAAAATCAAAAACTACATCTTCAATATTTATACTAATATATTTCCAATATTGGAAATAAAATATTATAATTTATCAAAATTTATTTGAATTTATTACAAATTTTTTTTTCTGTACCAAATTGATCTTTTTGGTTCAAAGATAGTTTTTTGATGTTAAAAATTGAATATTCAACTGAAAATTGAACTACATCATGTTTGTTAGAACAATATTCTTTTTTGGTACAGAATTAACTTTTTTTGTAGAAAATTCATGTTTTTGTTGTTGAAAATTCAATTGTTTCGTTGAAAATTTATTCTATTTACTTGAAATTTTATTTCTCTTATTGAAAATTAAATTATTCTATTTTTTGTCGCAAAAAAAAAATTAAAATATTTCCTTGAAAATTCATGCGTTTTTCGAAAATTATTCTTTTTTGGTAGAAAATTAGATTTCTTGATTGAAAGTTAATTTTCCTTCTGTTGAAAATTTGTGTTTTTATTGAGAATTAATTTTTTTTAATGAAAATTTAACTAAATTCTTTGTCGATAATTTTTTTTCGATACCCATTTAATTTTTTTGAAAAGAACATTCATGTGTTTGGTTGAAAATTCGACAATTTTCTCAAAAATTTATTTTATTCACTTGCAATTTTCATCCTCTCATTAAAAATTAAATTATTCTTTTTTTTGTTTGTTAAAAATTGATCTTTTATAGCTTAAAATTCATCTATCATGTTGAAAAATTGATCTTTTTTGGTATAAAATTAACCTCTTTGAGTGAAAATTCCAATAAAAAGTAAAAGATTTGGTTTTAAATTCATGTATTTTGTTAAAAGTTTTTTTGCTTTTTTTGTAGAACGTTAGCTTTTTCATTTAAAATTAATTTTTTCAACTAAAAATTTTTCTATTCCATTTTTCGTCAACATTTTTTTCTTGTAGATATTTAATCTTTTTGGTTGAAAATTCATCTGTTTGGTAAAAAAAATTCCATTACAAATCAAAATATTTGCTTGAAAATTCATGCATTTTGTTAAAAATTATTTTTTTTTTAGCAGAAAATTAGTTCCTCTCATTGAAAATTAATTTTTCTTTTGTTGAAAATTTGTGTTTCTATTGAAAGTTAATTTTTTTTTAACTAAAAATTTTACTAAATTTTTTGTCGATAAGTTTTTTTTTGCAGACTTTTCGATTTTTTAGTAGAAAATTAATTTTTTTTGTTGAAAATTCATTTTATTCATTTAAAAACTTATTTCTCTGATTGAAAATTCAATTATTCCATTTTTTGTTGAAAATTTATCTTTTTTGGCAGTAATATAACATTTTCCGTTGGAAATTCCATTAAAATTTCAAATATTGGTTTTTAGAATTCATGTATTTTGTTAGAAATTATTCTTGTTGGGTATAAAATTAATCTTTTTGGCTTGAATTTCATTTCATTTGTTGAAAATTAGTTTTGTTTGACGAAAATGCTTTTTGATCGAAAATCACTTTTTATTAAAAATTGAAGAGTTTGGTTGAAAATTAACCTTCTTTTAGTTGAAGATTCAATTATTTTGTTGTTAATTTGTTTTGTTTTTCATTTAACCCACATGTTTTTTATTTTAGATTCAAAAATAAATTTTGTTTTGTTACAATTTCAACTATTACTTTTTGCGATGAAAATTCATCCATTTAGATTCAAAATTTCACTGCTTGGCTAAAAGTTAAACTACTTTCTTGAAAATTGATTTTCTTCGTTGAAAATTCAAAATTTTAATTAAATTTTTTGTTTGTTTGTTAAAAATTAAATTTTTTAAATTACAATTTAACTGTTTTGTTGAGAATTCAACGATTTCCTTAAAAATAATATTGATAGTTTTTAGTTGAAAAATTTATGTAATTTGTTAGGAAATTAGTGTTTTTTTTTTGGTAGAAAATAATTTTCTGGGTAGAAAAATTTGATATTGATATAATTTTGATATTTTTAGTTATATGTTTCTTCAAAAATTCATTTTTTTTTTTTTTTTTTTTTTTGAAAACTCAATGATTTGGTATGAAATTTTTATTTGTAGTTGAAAATGAAACTATCTGATGAAAAATTGAACTATTTATTTGAAAGAATTAACTATTCTATTGCAATTTTTTTTCAAATATTTTTTAGACTGAAAATTTGTTTATTCTATTTTAGGTTGTGAACCTTTCTTTTTCAGTTAAAAAATTCAACCACTCTTTAGCTATGTCCCTTATTATGTCCACTTCCTCATCTTTTTCCCTACCATATTTTCCACCTTTCCTTACTTTAATCTCTAAACTTCCCTTTTCTCCTTATTCCTAATTCCTATTGACTTTTTTCTTCTTCTCTTTACATTCCCTATCCCATCCACTTCTATTACCTCCTTCATTAACCCTTCATTTTTTCACATTAAAATTTTTTTTATTCTTCCTAACATCATTTCCATCTCCTGGTTTACATTTCCCTCTCCTATTTTGATATTACACACCTTTTCCTGAAACTTCTTTTTTCCTTCCATTGACCAATACCCATTTTCTGCTCGTTTTACATTCACTTCCTTTTTATCAATATTGTTATTACTTCCTTTAAAACCTCTTCATATTTTTGTTTGAGGCAAACCATCTCGTCTCCTCTGTGCCCTCAAAAATTTCTTTCCTTTCCTAATCAGTAACTTATCTTTGGACTTTCTTCCTCGCTTTTCTCCTCATTCCCTTCCTCCTCCACCTCATTTTCTCGCTTTAAAATTTCCTCTTACTACCCCGTAACATCATCTTCATTTTGTTCCATCAATTCTCTGACCTATGATTTCTCCTGAGAATTTTTTGTTCTTTCACCTTTCACATACACCTCCACTATCTTCTCCCATTTTTACCTTTTATACTATTTATCCTTCATTTTGCTTTTTCATCTTCCTTGTTCTTCCGTGATATATTCCTTCCTCCCATCACCATTCCTCCAATTTCTCTGCCTGTTTTATTCTTCCTCTTCGCATTTTGAACCTGCAATTTATAACCTCTTGGTCACCTTCCCCTTACTCTTTTCATCTTTTCTCATCTAGCCATATCTTCATCATTACTACTACCAACTGTAAAAATTTTTCGTACACTCTTCATTATTTATTTCCAAGCTGCTATATTTCAGTGAAATGGCCTGCATGCTTCCCTTCCTTTACTTCGCGTTTTTTCTACTATTTCTTATTTTCCTATCTTCATTCATTTGTCTCCTATTTTCTAGACACATTTTTTTTGCTACCTCTTTTCTTCCTTCGTCCTAATTCTATGATATACCTTCTGTTTTCTTCCATACTTGAGCCATGTTGTTTCTGCTTATTTCTCTCCTTGTCTCCATGAACCGCCCTCTTCTTTATCGTCACTACCCTCTTATCTTTGATTTAAATTAAATTAAATTAAATTATGTTTTATTTTAATTCATCAGAACCATTTTCTCTCCTCTTCGTGTTACCATTCCTACACATCGCACTTCCTCTATTTCTACATTAGCATCCATTCTTTTTAGCACTTCCTCCTCTCCTTTCTTTAGTTCCTTCCCCTGTAATCTTGGACCCTTTATCACTATGTATCTTTTTCTTTCGTCTTCCCCCCCCCCTATCTCTCTCTCTCTCTCTCTCTCTCTCTCTTTGCTTCACATTCTTCTTTGTATTTTTCTCAGCCTTTTCTTCTCCTTCCTCCCACTCTCCCCACCTCCGAACTCCTTTCTAGTCTGTGATCTGAAGTCGGCATCGTTTTTTCCAAACTCTCACTAACTTCTTCCCATTTTCTCATTTTTTTTCTAAGTTCGGTCATTTCCTTCCTAATTTCCTGTTTTATTTCCTCTCCTATTTCCTCTCCTATTTCCTTATGCTTTCTTAATCTCTATTACCTCTATCTATTTGTTGAAAATTTAACTATCCTATAATTGATTGACAAGTGATAATTTTAGGTTTCAAATTCATATACTTCATTGAAAATGCGTCTTTTTCATAGAAAGTTAATTTTTTCATCTGCCAATTCAACCATTTAATTTTCTCTTGAAAATCAAACTATTGGGTTAAAAATTTATCTTTTTGGCCAAAGATGCATTATTTTTGTTAGAAATTAATTTATTTGTTTACTGATTTAACTATTTTGTTGAAAAATAGTTTTTTTTTATTATGGACTAATATTTTTGTTGAAAAATTAACTACTAGTTTAAAAATTCATTCAACAATTTAAAATGTGGTTGAGAGTACATGTATTTTGATGAAAATTAATCTTCTTTACCAGAAAATCAATCTTTTTGGTTGAAAATTTTTTAAGTTGATGAAAAATGAGTTTTTTTCTATTGAAAATTAATTTTTCAAAGTGAAAATTCAATTATTTCATCTTCTAGTAGTAAATGCATATTTTTTGTTTGAAAATTCAACTATTGGGTTAAAATCGAGGTTAAAATTAATCTTTTTTGTTGAAGATTGATTTTTTCCTTTAAAAATTAATGTCTTTGCTCAAAACTCAACAACCTTTTGAAAATTCCTTTTTTTTTTTGTTGAAAAAAATTAATTTTTTAATTTTTTTTTCTTGTGGAAAATTCTTTTGTTTGGTTGCAAATCTCATTATTATGTTGAAAATTCATGAATTTGGTTGAAAATCAACTTTCTTTATCAAAATTATTTTTTCCAGCTAGAAATTAGTTCATTTGATTGGAAATTAATTTTTTTTACCAAAAATTAATTTTCGCAAATAAAAATTTGACTGTTCTATTTTTTGTCGACGAGTTATCTTTTTCTTATAGAAGTTCAATCTTTTTGGTTGAAAATTCATCTGTTCAGTTCAAAATCGAACTGTTTTGATAGAAATGCATCTTTTCTTTCGAAAATTAATTTTATTTTTTTCCAAATTGCTCTCGATATTTGTAGAAATATTTTGAAATGTTCTGAAATCTTTTTAATTTTTTATCAAAAATTAATTTTTTCAAATAAAAAGTCATTAGAAATTTTCACAGGAATCTTAAAAAAAGTTTTCTTATTTCGTGAAACCTTTCGAACTTCTTGAAAAGCTTCGAAACTTCTTTGAAATCTTCAAAAATTTACAGTTTTTAAAGAATTTTTGGGAATCTTTTCAAATTTGAAATTATCCTGAAGATTTCCAAAACTTCCGAACCTTCTAAGTATTTTCTCAACTTGTTCGAAATTTTGCGAAAGTTTTCTCAAAATCCTGAAAATTTGAAGTAATTTCCTTCAAGTCTTCCAGATTCTGTTTTAATAATTCTGAAAATCTTTTGAACTCTTTTTAAATATTCTCTTAAAATTATTTTTTCAGAAGAGAAAATTAGTTTAAATTATCCAATGAATTTTAAGGAATTTTTTTCATGATCATGAAACATTTGAAAATGATTGAAAGCTTCAAAATAACAATTCCAAAATAAGATAAGAAATTAGTTGAAAATTTTCCAGAAATTTTTACAATTCTGTTATTATTATGAAACATTTCAAAATCTTCAAACAGATTCAAATTTTTTACTTGCAAATATTCAAAAATGTAAATTTCTTCTAGCTTCTTTGAAATGTTTTCCAGTTTTAAATTAATTCTAAATATTTTTGAAACTTCTGAATGTCTCTTGATCAAGAATTTTATTCTCTTGAAATATTTTAAAATTCATAAAAAGTTTTGTTTCCTAGAAATCTTCAAAAATCTACACATAACATTTTTGATATTTTACCAATATCGTTGGTTCGTTACGAACAATATTTGTAGTTAGACCAAGGATAAATATCACTTGTTGAGCTATAAATTTTTTTCCGTGTCCTTATCACAGCCTACTCTTGAATGATTGTAAAAACACGTCAAGGAAATTAAATACAGAGTTATTAAGTTTACATAGCCCTACCTATTTTCCTCTCCACTATCTACATATAAACGTCAAACGGCAAGTATACATATTAACGAACGAATTCTTCAAAAATCATAAATCGCTCCTCAGTTGGATCGAAACAAGTCAGTTCCATTCAAATAGAAAGATAAAAAAAAATTCCTAAATGATACCCTTTCGGTGCTGTTGGCCTCATCAACATGTTTTTCTTCAGTGAAATTTGTAAGTATCATAACACTACTAATTTTTATAAAACAAATGTAAATCCTCGCTAGAAATCTATAGGATCGTTCGGATCAGATATGATGAACCTCATCTGTATTTTTTTATGTTTCTCTTTTTACAGAAGCATCAGCTCTTTTGGAAAAAAATTCAGGAAGAATAAAGGATCAAGATCTGACTCTAGTTACATCTCTCCGTTTTTGGATTTTCTTCTTCTCCACCCTTCTACATCTTTTGAAATAATATGTGGAACCTGATAAGTGGGAATATTGTTTCTGCAGATCTCTAACTGTGCTCTTGGATTTTTTTGACCATCTGCATCTATTGGGTTATTCATATCTGTAACCACATGAATGGGAACATTGTTCGTTCCAATCTCTAACTTTCTTTATGGATTCTCTCCTTTTTTGTCCTTCTGCATCTATGGGGATATTCAATCTGGAAGCTCAGTCGTAAAGCTTGGTGGGCTTTCCAACTCTTTCGAGTTACGTACCCTGAAATACACCCAAATAAGTTCCTGATATTTCAAGCCCAAAAGGAACCGTCTTTTTGGAAGTACTAGTTTCCATGGCCAGATCCAGGACCTCCAGAATGACCCCCAGGATATAGAGGGAAATGAGAAGCAGCGTAGCCATAATGGAGGAGGAGCATCCTCGCCAGGGTCCTCATCCTCCACTAAGACCTTTCCTGGATAATCAATCATCCACTCCTGAAAGAAAGAAAGAACTCCTGAAAGAAAGAAAGAACTCCTGAAAAACACTATTAAAGAGTATGAAGCTAATTCACATTTTCGGAACAATTATGGCTACGCTGCTTCTCCTTTTCCTCTATATTCTGGGGGTCATTCTGTAGGTTCTGGAGCTGGCCATGAAAAGTAATGCTTCCAAAAAGACGGTTCCTTTTGAGCGTGAAACATCAGGTACTCATTTGGGTATACGTCAGTGTACGTTACTCGTAAGGCGTAGAAAGCTCCACGCCTTACGACTGAGGTTCCAGATATGAATATCCCTATAGATGCAGATAGCCAAAAAAGATGTGAACCCAGAAATAAATTTAGAGATTTGAACGACTAATATTACCATTTATGATGTTCCAGATATGAATATCCTAATAGATGCAGGAGAGCAGAGAAGAAAAGGATCCTTTTGGGCCTTCCTTTCTTTTGATTTATCATTATTTGGGCATATTTCAGTGTTTATCACTTCATAACAACATTAGCCATTATCGTAAAAACAACAATAATGTAACGCGTAGCTTATTTACGTCAGAGTCGATGTTATTGTAAACAGCCTTCTATAACTCAAATTATGTTTTATAACTATGTTTTTTACGTGATATGGTTTCGAAATACAGACATGATTTACTAACAATATTGTGATGATCGTATTTTTTTCCTGTCACCTGTGTTTATTATGATAGAATAATGGAAGATTGAATCCGTCATTCGATTTCGCATTGTTTGTAACAGTTAAATAGATGATAAATTAAAAAGTGGTGTTTCCGATTTCCATTTTGTCCAAATATACCAATCTTGCCGACGTTCTGTAAATATTGCAGATCTTTCCACACAAAAATAAAATTGGACAAATTGCTTCCAGTAAGACACACACCACTATCACGACAGTGTAATAAATATCTCTAGCCATCATATCAGCAATCAAATGATTTCAGCTTTATCTGAAGAACATAATTTTGCACTCGAAGTGGGAAAGCCAACATCTTACGTCAAGCCTAACTTTCCTCATCAAATTTAACAAAACAAGAAAAATCAGCAAATAAAGAACCTAATCGGAATAAAGACATCATAATATTGCCCGCAGAAGAAGGCAACAGAACAGTATCAATGAATAAAGAGGACTATAATAACAAAATCATGGACCTTCTAATTGACGATACATATAAAAAACTTGGAATGAGACCCCACAAAAACAATAGTCAGCAAAACAAGAACCCTTCTGAAAGACTCTAAACTTGATAGCAAAGTAATATCTGAATTAACAACAACTAATCCCATCTCTACAAAACTTTACATACTCCTAAAAATCCACGAAAATTCCACTCAAACCGATCCTTTCACATGAAACTCAAAAACGTCCAAAACTTTTTTGACTTTATCAAAAAGATAAAACAGATTCACATTCAACCCCAAGAAATCTTAGTAAGTTTCGACGAATCTCTCTCTTAAATCCCTTCAAATCTCTCTTCACGAAGGTACCAATCTCTGATACAATCGATATTATTAAATCCTCTGCAAACTTCTCCGATCTCATACCTTTGATAGAACACTGTCTCAAGAATGCTAACTTCTCTTTCAATAATCAATTCTACAAACAAACCTCAGAAGCTGCAATGGGATCTCCAATCTCACCTGTGATAGCCAAGATCTTAATGGAACATCTAGAAACTAAAATCATCAACCAATCAAAGCTTAAATCTGAATGTTGGTGCCGTTACGTTGACACCTTTGTCATCTGCAGACGTGGACTAGATGAGCTACACGAGTTTTCCGATTTCATCGGTCGATTACACCATAATATCCACTTCACCATGGAAATTGAACAAAACGGAATATTGTCTCTCTTGGAAGTACTAGTTTACAAAAGATCTGATAACACATTAGGACATTAAGTTTACAGAAAGCCCACCCGTACAAACAGATACATGCTTCCTCTCACCACCACCCTCAAAAGCAAACGGTCATCAACTCCCTTGTACAGAGATGTCTCCATAACAGACGAAGTTAACTTACGAAAAGAATTACAAAACGTTATACTAATCCTAATACAAAATGCTTACAGAAACAAACAAATTGATAAAGTAATAAGAAAATAAACTCAAAATCCTACCTTACATCCAAGGTGTCACAGAACAAATGGGAAGAATTCTCAACAAACACAACATCCAAACCATATTTAAACTACCTGCGAAAATGGGAGAATTTCCTAACAAGCATGAAGATAAAATGCCACCTCTCTGTCATCCGGGAGTATACAAAATCCCTTATCCTTGTGGCAAAGTCTATATTGGCAAAACCGGGAGAGCGGTGAGCCAACGTGTAAAGGAACATAAAACTAAAGTCAGGCTAAAACATTTCTCGCAATGAGCACTAGCTGAGCATCATATCAAAACAGGACATAGCATTCTATATGGCAAAACAACCTACACCGCAAAAACATGTAATATTTTTCCAAGAAAACATAGAGAAACAATCGAAATCTTAAAATACCATGATAAATTTAATAAGGACAATGGATATAATACCAATCCTATTTGGCTTCCCATCCTCCTGGGTTTTTTAAAAAAGATTTAATTGGCCAAACAAGTTTGACCAGTCCTCACGTCGAAGCGTTCTGACCAATCACAGGCATCGAAGAGAGTATATATAAGAACAACATAACCTGGAACTTCACTTTCCGGTTAGTCCTAAGGAAGTGAACTAAATAAATCAGTTGACAGAAAAATCAGTTTTCTGCGATAGGAATAAAAATAGAAAATTCTGAAAAAATCATTCAGCTTTAAAGATTTGCAAAACATTCAAAATATTTCTTAATGAGATTTTTGTAGTTCCATGCTGCTTCCACATTGTATCGGTTTTCATAGTTCAAACAAAAAAATTTGAAAGTCAGTTGACTTTTTTTCGTGTTTTCAAATACTTTATCATAATAAAGTATCAGTGAGATCACTGAAACTTTTGTTCAAACAAGCTCTAGGTAAAGAAGATATCAGCTTCATATGTCATATGAATCACGTGAAGGTAATCTGGAAAAGCATGTCAACACATCTTTTGATAGATAGCCTCTAAGTGGAAAATGAATTATTTATAATAAATATTAAGACAAATAATCAAGGCTGCCAAGTAGTTACTGAAGTGACTTTTTGTTTTAAGGCACTTTTTAGTAACGTTTTTTAAAAAAAGTCACTACAGTCGCTTTCTTTAGGAAAGGACTACTGTATTCACATTAGGGTAGTTGTGCCAAAATCAGATCTTTCATAATAATAGTTTTTATATGATTTTAAGAATCAAAATGACATCACTGATGGTGTAATTTAAAAAAAAACTTATATTCAACAAAAAATTGCTCAAACTGACAAAAAAGTTTATTTGAACAATGTTTTTTTTTTTTAATGAAATCTATCTTACTATAGCTTCTTGCCAATTTTTTAATAATGGTTGCACTTTAATGAATGTTACTGTTTTCAATTTTGAGAATAAATTCTTCTATGGCTGAATTCATAAAAAAAAAATTTCCAAAAAAAGAAATGGTTTGATCAAATAACGGTATATGAAGAAGATTCATTTATTTTCTCAGCTAGAAACAGTCGACGTGTAGGAAATGTTTTTAAAAAACTATGATTTGTTACAATCTGACTATTTTTCAATGATAAAAAGCGTCAGTGAGAAAAAATTGAATTACATAAACTACTGTTAAAATAATCATTTTTCCTATGTTTTAAACTTTTTCTGTAATATGTAATGTATTTTTTTTTTTGAAAGAAATTGCTGCTGGTAGGAAATTTAATTATTTTATTGATAATCCAACTATTTTGTTGTGAATTAATTTTTTGATTTAAAAATTTGTAACTGTGGGTTGAAAATTTAACTGTTTTGTAAATAATTCCTTCTTTCGGGCTTGAAAATTCAACAATTTGATTAAAAATTCATGTATTTTATAGAAAATTTGTTCTTTTTTTTGTTAGACACTAATTTTCTTATTTGGAAATTCAACCATTTCGTTTTGGTTGAAAATTCGTTTTCTTTGTTGTTGAATATTAATTTTTCTACCTCAAAATCTGAATATTCAATTTTTTAAACTTATCCTTTTACGATGAAAAAATCTCATTTTTTGAAAATTCATCCATTTGGTTGTAAATTATTCTATTTGGTTAAAAATTCGAATATTTTGTTTACAACTTCAATTTTTTTTGCAGAATGTTTCTATTTTGTCAAAGTCAACTTTCTTAGCTAAAAAATTGAAGAATTTCTCTTTTTAAATTAGTCCTTCAGGATGGAAAATTCCTTTTTTATGGTTAAAAAGTCATCTTTTCACGATTCTCCTTCTTAAAAAATTCCCTTTGGATATAAAGATTCAACAATTTAATTGAAAATTCATGTAATTTGTAGAAAAATTTTTTTTAATGAATTTTTAAAATTCATCTTTCTTGGTTGAAATTTCATATTTTCAGGTTTGAAAGTCAAGTGTTTTCCAAAACATTTGAATTTTCAGCTTGAAATTTAGTTGAAAATTCTACAATTCTTTCAAAAAATTTTTCATTAGACATTTTTCTATTCTGTCAAAGTCTTATTTTTTAGTTGAAAATTAATTTTTTTTTAAAATCTGTTCTTTACGATTGAAAATTCCTCTTTTATAGTAGTACTATAACTTGTCTGACATTGGTTGTAAATTTGTTAAATTTTTTATTGAAAATTAATTTTTTTAATTGGATATTCAACTATTTGATTGGAAATTCGTGTTTTTTGATTTCATTCCATTTTTTTGGTTTTTAGAATAAATGTAATAATAATAAAACTAACTCTTCTGTTGAAAATGTATTTTTTTAAATAAAAATTCAATTTTCGGATACGAAATTTATTTTTTTGAATAGAAAGTTCAACTAATTGATTGAAAATTCGCATTTTTCGATAAAAATGTATTCTTGTTAGTAGAAAATTAATCTTCTGCATTAAAAAACATCTGTTTTGTTGAGAATTCAACTATTTGGTTGAAGATTTAACTATTTTATTACATTCTTTTTCTTGAGGTTTTAGAATAAATATAATAATAATCAAATTAACTCTCATGTTAAATTTTTTTTTTCATATAAAAATTCGATTTCCGGACACAAATGTTATTTTTTCGAATTGAAAATTCAACTATTTGATTGAAAATTCGAGCTTTCGATGAAAATTCATCTTTATTAGTAGGCAATTAATCTCCTGGTTTAAAGCCATTTTTTTGTTAAAAATTTAACTGTTTGGTTAGGGATTCAACTATTTTGTTGAAAATTCATGTTTTTGGTTGCATTCAATTTTTCTTCATTTTATAATAAATATGATAATAACAAAATTAACTTTTTTGTTGTAAATTCATAATTTTGGTTAAAAATTCAAATAATTTTTTGGAAATTTAATTCTTTTGGATTGCAAATTTCTTTTAATAGGAGAATAGTAATCTGCTGGGGTTGGAAATGAACTTTTCATGGAAAATTGAACTTTTAGGGTTGAAAATTCAACTAATCTGTGGTTAAAAATTAATTTTTTGTGGAAAATTTGTCTTTTTTCGTTAAATTCTCAAATTCATATTTTGTCTCTGATAAGTCAAATAAAATCTTTTTTGGATGAAAAATTTTGTTTCTGAAAATTTGTCTTTTTAATTTCAAAAGTTCATTTTTTTAGCAGAAATATTTCGTTCAAACTTCGTATTTTTCTGTTGAAAAGTCAATTGAAATCCTTTTATTTTAGATGAAAATCCAACATTTTTTGAAAATTTGTCTTTTTGATTTGAAAATTCACCTGTTTTAGTAGAATTTTCATTTTCCCTGGAGGAAAATGCAACTGTTTGGTTGAAAATTTAAAAATCTTGTTAAAAAGTCATACTTTTTGTTTGAAAATTTGACTATTCAGCAGAAAATTAATTTATTGTTTACAATTCTTATTTTGGTGTTGGGAAGTGAATTGGAATCTTCTTTGGATGAAAATTTAACCATTTTTTTGAAGTCCTTTCTTAATTCATCTGTTCGAGAAGAAATTTCATCTCTTTTGAATAAAAATGTAATTATTAGGTTGAAAATTCAACTACTTTTTCTAAAAAATTTGTTTTTCTGATTTCAAAATTCACCTGCTTTGGCAGAAAGAACATCTTTCTTGGATGAAAATGCAACTTTTTGGTTGAGAATTTAGCAAATTTGTTTAAAAGTCATCCTTTTTGGTTTAAAATTCTGCTGTTTTGTTTAAAATTAAACTATTTTGTAGAAAATTTACTTCTAAGTTAAATTTGATATTTTGTTGTTGGAGAGATAACTGAAATCTTTTCTGGATGAAAATTCAACTATTTTGAAACAAAAAATTTCAAAAAATTCATCTGTTTCAAGAGAAATTTCATCTTTCTTGGATAAAAATGAAACTGTTTGGTTGAAAATTAAACTATCTTGTTAAATGTCATACTTTTGGTTGAAAATTTGACTTTCCGTTAATAGTTTCACTATTTCGTAGAAAATTTAGTTTTTGTTTGAAATTTATATTTTGTTGTTGAAAAATGAGCTGAAATATATTCCGGATGAAACTTCAAAAAAATTGTCTTTTTTTAATAAAAAATTCATCTCTTTTAGCACAAATTTCATATTTCTTGGAAAAGAATGCAACTATTTGGTGGAGAATACAAATATTTCTTTGAAAATTCATCCTTCTTGGTTAAGAAAATTCATCTTTTTTTTATTGAAAATTCAATTTTGTTCGTAGAAAAATATTTTTTGTTAAAAAAATCATAATTTGATCTTGAAAAGACAAGTAGAATCTTTTTTGCATGAAAATTCAACAACTAAAAATTTTTTTTTTTTTTCAATTTATCTGTTTTAAGAATTTGATCTTTTTTGGATGAAAATACAACTATTGGGTATAGAATTCAACAATTTCATAAAAAAGTCATCCTTTTTGGATGAAAATTCGTCTTCTTGGATTGAAAATTCATTTTTTTTTGTAGAAACTTATTCCTTGGTTACAAATTCATATTTAAATCGTAAAAAGTCAACAAAAATATTTTCTAATAGAAAATTCATCTATTTTTTTTTAAATTCATTTTTTTGATTGAAAAATTTATATCTGCTTTGGTAGAAATTTCTTTTTCTTATGAAAATGCAAATTTTTGGTTACAAATTATTTTTCTTTGCTTGCATTGAAAGTACAACTATTGTTTTAAAAATTAATCTTTTTAAAATTGAAAATTTAGCTACTTGGGTAAAAGTTAAACTAAATTGTTATTTTCTTTTATTTAAGGCTTATATCATTGGCTGAAAATTCAACTGATTAGTGGAAAAGTCTTTTTTTCAAATCAGTTTTTTAACTGAAAATTTTCCATTTTTTCAAGATGGGTCTTTTATAGTTAAAAATTCTCCTCTTTTAATAAAAAAAAAAATAATGTCATCAGACGTCTGTCTGTTAATGTTGATAAATAAATATGTTAATAAATAAATAAATGTTAATAAATAATAATCTGTCTGTCGCTTTGTCTGTCTGTTAGTGTGGCTGTCTGTTAGTCTGTCTGTCGCTTTGTCTGTCTGTTAGTGTGGCTGTCTATTAGTCTGTCTGTCTGTTAGTATGTCTGTCTGTTTGTCTGTCTGTAATTCTGTATGTCTGTTTGTCTGTCTGTTAGTGTGTATCTCTGTTAGTCTGTCTGCCTGTTAGTCTGACTGTCTGTCGATTAGTCTGTCTGTTAGTGTGTCTGTCTGTTAGTAT
>CAKNXH010002274.1:44769-61563 GCA_932178445.1 Andricus quercusramuli | reverse complement strand
ACTGTCTGTCGATTAGTCTGTCTGTTAGTGTGTCTGTCTGTTAGTATGTCTGTCTGTTTGTCTGTCTATTAGTTTGTCTGTCAGTCATTCTGACTGTCTGTTTGTCTGTCTGTTTGTCTGTATGTTATTCTGTCTGCCTGTTAGTCTGGATGTCCGTCTGTTTGTCTGTCTATCTGTTAGTTTGTCTGGTAGTTTGTCTGTCTTTCATTGTGACTTTCTGTTAGTATGTCTGTCTGTTAGTGTGCCTGCATGTTATTCTGGCTGCCTGTCGCTTAGTCTGTCTGTCTGTCTGTTTGTCTGTCTGTTATTTTATCTGTCATTCTGTCTTTCTTTTAGTCTGTCTGTCTGTTGGTGTGTCTGTCTGTTAGTCTGTCTGTCTGTTATTCTGTCTGTTAGTCTGTCTGTCTGTCGCACATTCTGTCTGTTAGTGTGTCTGTCTGTTAGTGCGTCTGTCTGTCTGTTGGTGTGTCTGTCTGTTAGTCTGTCTGCGACTTGACTTAATGTCTCCGATTCTGAAATTAATGATAACGAAACACAAAGGGAAATTAGCTATCTCTTGTTGCTCATTACGAGTCATGCGGTGAGGTAAGCAATTAAAATACACGCATACATGTGAAACTACTGTAATTTGAGTCTCTCTGTTAACCAACACCACAATTAGCCTATCGGAAATACTTGTATTAATATGATATGTCTGTAACCAGTATGCACTAACAAGTACGGTATGTACTAGAGATGTTGTGGATGCGTATATACCAGATCGCAATTATTGGAAAACTTACCGTTTGCTGAGCAGAGGGAGTTTCGTCCTTGGAATACATGTGGTGACAAGTATTGGTGAGGGTATGTTGGAGTTGGTGGACTTGTCCTACTCGGAGCTGACGTGACAGTCCATGGGGGCACAACATCCCTTTTTCCGTCACCCTCAACCACTGAAGAACCCAGGACTTCATTGGTGACCCGCACCTCTATTCCCACAGTCTTGAATCATAAAGAAAATGTTTTTTTAAAGCTTTTAATTAAATCTACAATTATTATAACAAATCTCAAATGACCAAGCGATTAAAATCAAAAATTGTCTTCCTCTATCTTACCAATAGATTAAAAAACCTATCATAATTTTGGTTTAGATAGAATCATTTTTAAAAATATTGCTGTAACAAAAGCCTTTCTCAAAGGACATCAAGATCTTTTTACAAAATGTGATGATAAAGGTAATTTTACTGTTACCCTTAATAAGCAAGATTACTATAAAAAATGTAGTTGATGTTAAATTATGACACAACATATGAAAAAATTTATTATAACCCGTTAAAATCTACACAAAATAAAACTTTTCATCAAATTAACAAATGGAGACTAAAAGATTTTTTAAGCTCTAACTTAGATCAAAATGATTCATCAAAATGAATTCAGCAAAAAATTATTTTTTCACGATACCGATGCATTTTGACCCAACAAAAATAAAATTTTAAATCAAGAAAATTATTTTTTTTTTTTACCAAAAAAGGAGAATTTTCAACCCAAGAAGGTCAATCTAAAAAGAATGAAAAAGCTACATTTTCAGTTCAAAAATTAATTTTGAATCAAGAAAAAAAGACTTTTTCACTGAACAGTGAAATTTTTAACCAAAGACTTGTCTGTCTGTCTGTTAATTAGATCAATTTGATTGTTTTCAAATTTTTTAAAATTATTATTATTTCCTTTTTCTTTTTTAACTGATATGTTTGTTTTTTTTTCTGTGAAAATTTATCTGGAGGGATCCAGTAATTTCTGTCTATCTGTTAGTCTGTCTGTCTGTTAGTGTGTCTGTCTGTTGGTCCTTCAATAAAAAAAATGAATTTTCAACAATGTAGTTTAACTTTTTTTTTTAACTTTTACCCAAGTAGTTGAAGTTTCAATTAAAAAACAAATATTTTCCAACAAAATAGGTTAATTTTCAACCAAACAGATGAATTTTCAACAGAAAATATAACTCTTGAAGAAAATGATTTCTGAACAAAGTTATTTAATCAAATCATTTAAACAAATTAGTTGAATACTCAAGCAAAGAAGAAAAATTTTCAACCAGAAAGTTGCGTTTTCATAAAAAGAAGGAATTTCTATCAAGAAATAAGTTTAAAAAAAAAAATAAATTTCAAATCCAAAAAGACGAATTTTCACCCAAAAAGGATGACTTTTCAACCGAATCGTTGAATTCACTACCCGATAGTTGCATTTTTATAAAAAAAAAATTTTCTTTAAAAAAAAAAAGAGAATTTTCATTTGAGAAGAGAATACCTTGTTTTTTAAATAGTTAAATTTTCATCCAAAAAATATTCCGGTTGACTTCTCAAGATCAAAATATGAATTTCTTAACAAAAAGTGATTTTCTACAAACAAAATCGAGTTTTTAATAAAAAAGACGAATTTTTTTCAACCAAAATGAATGAATTTTTAACGAAATAGTTGAAATCTCTACCAAATAGTAGAATTTGTATACTAAAAAAATGAAATTTGTCCTAAAACAGATGATTTTTAAAAAAAAAGGACATTTTTATTTTGAAGTTGAATTTTAAACCAGAAAAGCTTTCAGTTCATTTTTTAGCACCAAAATATCAAATTTAACCAAAAAGTAAATTTTCTACGAAATAGTTAAATTTTCAACAAAAATAAATATGTTAATAAATAATCTGTCTGTCGCTTTGTCTGTCTGTCTGTCAATGTGTCTGTCTGTTAGTCTGTTTTTCTGTTAGTTTGTCTGTCTGTTAGTATGTCTGTCTGATCTGTTTGTCCGTTATTCTGTCTGTCTGTTAGTCTGACTGTCTGTCGCTTAGTCTGTCTGTCTGTTAGTATGTCTGTCTGTTTGTCTGTCTGTTAGTTTGTCTGACTGTCATTCTGTATGTCTGTTTGTCTGTCTGTTAGTGTGTCTGTCTGTTAGTATGTATGTCTGTTATTATGTCTGTTAGTCTGGTTGTCTGTCGCTTAATCTGTCTGTCTGTTAGTCTATCGGTCTGTATGTATGTATGTATGTATGTCTGTCTGTCTGTCTGTATATATGTCTGTCTGTACGTATCTATGTCTGTCTATCTGTTAGTCTACCTCTCTGTCGCTCAGTATGTCTGTCAGTTAGTGTGTTTGTCTGTCAGTGTGTCTGTCTGTTAGTATGTCTGTCTCTCATTCTGTCTGAAGGTCTGGCTGTCTCTCGCTTGATCTGTTTGTTTGTGTGTCATTCTGTCTGTCTGTTAGTATGTATGTCTGTCGCACATTCTGCCTGTCTGTTAGTGTGTCTAGTTGAGATCGCTACCAAATAGTTGATTTTTAATACTCAAAAAATGAAATTTGTACTAAAACAGATGAATTTAAAAAAAGGACATTTTTATTTTGAAGTTGGATTTTAATCCAGAAAAGCTTTTAGTTCATTTTTTAGCACCAAAATATCAAATTTAACCAAAAAGTAAATTTTCTACGAAATAGTTAAATTTTCAACAAAACAGCAAAATTTGCAACTAAAAAGAATGAATTTTCAACCAAATTGTTGAACTTTTTATCCAAAAAGTTGCATTTTTATCCAAGAAAGATGAAATTTCTCTTGAAACAGATGAATTTTCTACAAAACAGCAGAATTTTAAACCAAAAAGTATGATATTTCAACAAAATTGTTGAATTTCAAACCAAACCGTTGCATTTTTATCCAAGAAAGATGTAATTTCTGCTAAATCTGGTGAATTTTGAAATCATAAAAACAAATTTTCAGAAAAAAAAGTTGAATTTTCAAACTAACAATTACATTCTCATTCAAGAAAAAAGGCATTTCTTCTAAAACAGGTGAATTAGAAAGAAACTTCAAAAAAATAGTTGAATTTTCATCCAAAGAAAATTCCAGCTCATTTCCCAGCACCAAAATAAGAATGGTAAACTATGAGTTAATTTTCTGCTGAATAGTCGAATTTTTAACCAAAAAGTACGACTTTTTAACAAGATTGTTAAATTTCCAACCAAACAATTGCATTTTTGTCCTAAAAAATAAAAATTCTGCTAAAACAGGTGAATTTTTGAATCAAAAAGACAAATTTTCAAAAAAAGAGTTGAATTTCCATCCAAAAAGATTTGAATAGACTTTTCAACAAAAAAATACAAATTTTAAAGAAAAAGTGAATTTTCTAGGAAATAGTCGAATTTTCAGCAAAACAGTTGCATTTCTATCCAGGAAAGAAGCAATATTTTTACCAAAATATATGAACATTTAAATTTTTAAAAAAAACTTTCAGAAACAATATTTTTCATCCAAAAACTAACAGACATACAGACTAACAGACAGACATAATAACAGACATACATATTAACAGACAGACTAAGCGACAACCAGACTAAGCGATAAGAATGTTTGAATGTTTTAAAAAGTCTGTCTGTCGCTTAGTTTGTTATTCTGTTTGCCTGTTATTCTGTCTGTCTGTTAGTCTGTCTGTGGCTTAGTCTGCATGTTAGTATGTATGTATGTCCGTTAATTATGTCTGTATGTCTGTTGGTCTGTCTGTTAGTGTGTATTTCTGTTAGTATGTCTGTCTGTTAGTATGTATGTCTGTTAGTATGTCTGTCTGTTTGTCTGTTAGTGTTCTCATCTGATTTTTAAAAGAGCCTTTGCTGAAATGGTTTTTATTAAAAAATAACTAGATAAATGTCTCAGTAAAATCACTGATCTTGACCATCTTGATGAGTCTTACAATTCTATTCTAGAATTATTTTTATAAAATTTATAACAAATTCCTAACAATAAAGTACTTCTCTTGAATTTTTTTAAAAATTACTTTAGGTTAGGATGCGTATTTTTGGATTAAATCGTAAAAAATAACATTAAAAATTAACAAATTAATTTTATGGAAAAACGACACAAGTTGCAATAAAATGTTTGATAACAAATTTTGTTGTAAAATGCGCAATTTTTAATTATAAAAAGAACACAATGAAAAGACAATTGTTTTAATACCAATGCACATTATAAACTGTAATAACATAAATTATAACTTGTGTAATACAAATTATAACTGAAATAAAAAAAATTCTCAAGATTCACAGAAATATTTAAATTTATTCATTTATTTATAAAATAATAATCGTGGGAGATAATTCAAAAAGATTTTAAGCAAAATTTTTTCAAGCCTGAAGAAGTCCTGAATATCTTCTAAACTGACTCAAATTATTTCCAAAATTTTTTTAATTGCTGTAAAATAATAAAAAAATTCAATCAAATAAAGGAAGGAGCTTTAAAAACAGTTATTCAAAATTTGTATTCTGTATTGCCCATTATTTTCCCCTTCAAATGATAATTTGCCTGAAATTGTTAATTTCATGACTTGAATTTTTTTTTTTTTTTTTTTTTTGAAAATTCATATTTTTGTGTCAGAAAAATAAAATTTCTGAATTAAAAATCAATTTTTTCAAGACTCAGATATGGATTTGGAAAATTAGATCCATAATGAAAAACATTTTAATAAGAAAACTCAAAGAAAAGATAATACGAATTAAGACACAATTTTTTTTAAATAGTCGAATTTTGAACATGAAAATATACATTGGTAACAAAATACGTGAGTTTTCCACTGAAAAACATAAATTTACAATCGAAAATGAAATTAAAAAATTAATTAATTAATTAATGAAAAATTACATTTTTATGCAACGAAAAATAAATTGTCGAGATAATAGTTAAATCTTCAACCAAATCGATGAATTCTCAACTAAAATGATGAATCATAGACCAGAAAAAAAAATTTTCTCCAAAAATTGGTCTAATTTTCTAATAGTTTAATTTTCCAACCTAAATGGCAAATTTTCAACAAAATAGTTGAATTATCAAATAGAGAAGATCGCTTTTCAATTGAAACTGAAAATGTCAAATTTTCAGTTAAGAAATTTCATTTTCGAAAAAAAATTTTTGACAAAATAGTTAAGTTTTTCACCACAAAATTTTTTTTTTTTAAACAGTTTCAAGCAAGAATTTTCTGAAGAAAAAGGCAAATTTTTAACCAAATAGTTGAATTTTCAACTGAAAAAGATGTTTTGGTCAAGAAAGAAGAAAAATTTAAAGCGGGTAGTTAAATATTTCACCAAAATAGTGGAATTTTCAATCGAAAACGACGAATTTTCAACCAAATAGTTGAATTATCAACTATAGTAGATCGATTTTCAATCAAAAGTAAAATAGTCAAATTTTCAGTTACAAAAATTCTTTTTCGAAAAAAATTGTTAACAAAATAGTTGAATTTGTAAGCAAACAAGATGATTTTCTCACAAAACAGTTTAATTTTGAACCAAAAAATAAATTTTTCAACAAAATACAGGAATTTTGTACCAAATAGTTAAATTTTTAACGCAAAAAAAGATAATTTGACAATTAGAAATGAAACAGTCAAATCTCTAATAACAAAAAATAATGTTCAACAAAAAAAATTAATTTTCAATAAACTAGCTGAATTTTCACCTATTAGATGGACAAAATACATTAATGTTTTTACAAACTAGTTTAATTTTCAATTAAGAAATATAAATTTAGATTTATAGTTAAAAAAAAAATTTTTTGAAGTGAATTTTTAACAAAGCAGCTGAATCTTTACAAAATAGATGAATTTTCAACTAATACAATATGATGAAGACCAAAGAAATTTAATTTTCAACAAATTATTTTGAGTTTCTAGAAAGTAGTTAAATTTTCAACTAATAAAGATTTTTTAGTCAAGCGAGAAGAAAAATTTCAAACGAATAGTTCAATTTTCTACCAAAATAGTGGAATTTTCAAGCCAAAAAGACAAATTTTCAACAAAATAGTTGAATTATCAACTAAAGAAGATCAATTTTCAATCAAAACTGAAGTAGTCAAATTTTTAGTTAAAAAAATTCATTTTCAAACTCAAATTTAAAAAAAAAAAAAAAGGATCAGGTTTTTCACCACGGAAAATGGTTTTCTAATAAAATAGTTTCAAAGTTTCAACAAAGAATTTTCTGACCAAAAAGACGAATTTTCAACCAAATAGTTGAATTTTCAAACGAAACAGACGATTTTATTTACAAAACAGTTGAATTTAAACCAGAAAATAATTTTTTTTTTAATAAATAAATGTTTTACCAAATAGTTAAATTTTAAATTCAAAAAGATAAATTGAAAATTAAAACTGAGACAGTCAAATTTTTAATTTGAAATAGAAGAACGTTTAACAAAAATAATGAATTTTCAACAAACTGACTGAATTTTCACCTATTAGATAAATTTTCAACTCATATGATGCATTTAATACCAAAGAAAGGTAATTTTTAACAAATTAGTTCAATTTTCCACTGCGAAAGATTTTTCAGTCAAGAGAGAAAAAAATTTTTAGAACAAATAGTTAAATTTTGAACCCAAATTGGTTGAACTTTCAACCCAAAAAGAATTTTTAACATCGCAGTTGAATTATCTGAAAAAATGATCAATTTTCATTCAAAAATGAAAAAGTAAAATTTTCGGTTAAGAAAATTAATTTTCGAAAAAAAAATTCCAACAAAATAGTTAGGTTTTTCACCACAGGAAGTGATTTCTTCACAAAACAGATTAAATAAAAAAAAATTCGAATATGTTGATGTATTTTGTCAGAAATTCAAATTTTTATCAAGGATTCAGAACCTTTCAGAAATTTAAGATTATATTTTTTTTCGGAAATTAATATGTAAAAAAAATGTCACGGTTTCATTGTCTATACGTAAATATTATATATAATTATTCCGAAGTTAATATATAAATTTTTATTAATTATCTAAAATATATTTCTTGCTTTTCTTTTATGCTATTTCAGAAAAAAGATACTATGAAAATAAAAAAAAATTTTATTATATATTTTTCGGTTTGAAAAAACTTATTTGGTCCAAAGAAATATTTTTTTGTTCCACGGAAAATTTCCTTTTTTTATTAAAAATTATTGTTATCCTCATGTTGCTGTTTGATAAAATAAAATAAAAATATATTAGAGAAACTGTTTTTTTAATTAAAAAAAAAATATTTTTCTAAGCAGAAGAATAATGAAATGTAATGAAAAAATATTTCAAAATTTAATGAAAATAGCGGAAAGTCCGAAAAATTCAAAAAGTCTTGAATAATTTTGAAAGTAGTAGTAATTTTGAAAACTGATAAAAAATAATTTTTTTATGCATATATGAATGATGAGAATAACGAAAAAAATATATGTATTTAATTTGATACTGAAATTGAAATCTTAATAATGTTCTTAAAATCTTTCATTTTAATTATTAAACTTTAAAAATATATATTAAATTTTCGGAAAATGGATTTTCTATTCAGTTAATTTGTTGAAAATATCACGTTATTGTATAAATTTAAATAAAAAGTGAGCTGCAGTAACATATAGGTTCATTCGGTTTCAAATTTTTCAAATTTGTCAAATGTCAGTTATTTTGATTTGAAAAGGTTATTTATACCAAATTCAAATATTCATGTGTAAATTATTATTTTTTGAATATTTTATTTATATTCTGTCGTGTGTTCTCGGTCAGGGCGAAAATGTCGAGAAAAATGCTGAAATAATAAAAAAATTTGATCCTAAAAAAAAATGTGTTGTGGCATCCGGACGAAATAAAAAAATGCAGTTTCGTAGTTTCTTCGGTTTTTTTAATTTAAATAAAATGCAAGATTTCGAAAATTCTAAAATTGTTAATTATTGGCCCGAAAATCATCTCTTTACAGAAGCTAATCAAAATTTATTGTTTAATGCCTGTGGTCAAAAAAAATATTTATAATCTCAAATTCAGAAATAAACTTAATTTCAGCAATGAACTTAAATTAAGCAAAAATTTATCTGAATTCGTGTAAAGTTTACCTGAATTTGAGAAAATAACTTATGAAAATACTGAAATTCAATAACTAAACTTCTGAAATGCAGTTACTGACCTTCTTCAATTCAGACAAATTTTAGCTGAATTTAAGTTCAGTTCTGAATTCAAGGTGTACGATTTTAGAATATTATTTCTTATAGTCTAAATATTATTTTTTATATAATTTTATTATTTTATTGTTTTCAATAACTTTAAATAAACATTATCAAATGAGAAAGAAATACTATTGAGTATTGACGGGCTACAAAAATAGGAAATGTTTATTCGCAAATCGATTTTTCTGATAATGAAGTAAAGTGAAAACAATCAAAGTGGAGAGCTCAAATCAAATCAAGGAGAGATAACAAAGAACTGTCACATAAAAGTAGCAAAGTCATTTCTTAATGATGCATTCTTAATGATGCAGTATTGTAAAAAAAAAAAAAAAAAAAAAAAAAAAAAAAAAAAAAAAAAAAAAAAACACTTGTTTCTATTTTCAGGGATTCTACATATTTTTGATTTTAGTTTCTTTTCCTAAAAAAGAAAAACCATTTTTTGTAATGGGAAAAGCCCAGTTTTCGAAAAAATGGAAAAAGAAGTATTTGCTACCAATTTTTTTTTTTCAAGGATTAATTTCCACAAAATATCTTTTATTTTATTCGGTATGTGATAAGTTTCCAAGAATTTGTTAAATAAATATTTAATTATTTGAACGATTTTTATTTGTTTAAACAATCTTTCCAACTGTAAATTGTATAAAGTTATTGTTTTTCGCGACAATTAATACAGTTTTATGAATTTCAAGAGTAATATTTGCGGTTAAATTTGGCAATTATTTAAACCATTTTTATTTATTTAAACAATTTCCTTCTCTTTGAATTGTTAAAATTTTCCCTGGAATTGACACAATTGATGATTTTTCAAATATGTTCAGCGAAATAAATGTTTTTAACATTCATCAATTATACCATTCATCCGGAATAATAATTATTTAAACAATTGGAAATTAATTTTCAAATACTTTTGTGTAACACTTTTGTGAACACTTTTGTAAACACTTTTTGACAACGTTTTTTGTAAACATTTTTGTGCATTTTACTTTATTTAAAATTTTTTATTAAACATGAGATAAATTATTAGTTAAAATTTTATTATTTTGTTGAAAAAGCAACCATTTTGTTAAAAAGTGACCTTTATGGTCACAAATTCAGCTACTTGGTTAAAAGTTGAATTACTTTGTTGAACATTAATTTTTTTGGCTGAATTTGAATCTGTTCAGTTGAAAATTTGTTTCATTTTTTGTTAAAAATTAACTTTTTGAATTGAAAATCTAAGCATTCCATTTTTAGCTGAATTTTATTCAAATTGAAATTCAATTTTTGGGGACAAAATTAATTTTTCTTTAATAGAAAATTCGAATATTTGATTGAAAATTCGCCTTATTCGATGAAATTTATATTTATTAAAATAAACCTAATCTTCTGGATTAAAAAATCATCTTTTGGGTTCAACTCTAGTTAAAAATTCATTTTTCATCGGATTCATCATTTTAGTTGAAAATTAAACTTTTTCTCTGGAAATATATCTATTTTATTGAAATTTTTTTACTTCTTTATTTAGCATTAATTTCTTTTAACCAACAATTTCGATATCAAATTTTTTTTTTAAATTTATACTTTTATTGAAAATTGATCTTTTCTAATTGAAAATTCATGTATTTTGTTCAAAATTCGTATTTTTTGGCAAAAAAATTAATCTTCTTGATTGAAAATTCATCATTTTTTATTGAAAATGCAACTGATTAGGTCTTAATAATTCTTAATAGATATTTTATCTTTCTGGCGGTAGAATTTAATAATTTTTATGAAAATTAATGTTCTTTGTTGAAAATTAGTTTTTTTAACTCTTTGGTTGAAAATTACTTTTTTTAAGATTCATTAATTTATTTGAAAACTTTTTTTTATGAATAAAATGTAACTATTTTGTCGAATTTTTTGTTCTTCTTACAAATAATAATATTTTCAACTAACAATTTAACTTCACAATTTTTAGTTCAAATTTAATATTTTTATTGAAAATTGATCTTTTCTAATTGAAAATGTATGTTATATGTTAAAAAATTCCTATTTTTTTGGTCGAAAATTAATCCTCTTGGATGAAAATTGATCTTTTTATGGTTAAAACGTCAAATGTTTGGATATAAATTAATCTGGTTTGGTTGAATGTTCGGAAATTTGGTAGAAAATTAAATTAATCAGTTGAAAATTAACTTTTCTATGGAAAATTCTTATTTTTGGATTTAAACTTAACTATCTGGTTAAAAAATGAACTATTTTCATGTAAATTTAATTTTTTGTTAGAAAATTAACTTTTTTGGTAAAAAAATCATATTTCCAGTTTGAAAATTCAACCGTTTTGGAGATAATTCGTTCTTTTGGCTTAAAGTTCAAACGATTTGTTGAAATTAAATTAAAATTGTTCATTACATTTCACACATTCATTAAAACGAAATGGTGTTTGTTCATAAATTGTTCAAATTCAGTTCAATTCAGTAGTTTTCTGAACGAAAATTTCCATTTTCGTTATTAAATAAAGAAAAAGTGGATCATATCACATAATATTGTGTGATACTGTATCATTGTATCATATACAGTGACAGTGTATCATATTGTATCATATTGTATCATATTGTATCATACTGTATCATACGGTATCATATTGCATCATGCTGTATCATGTTGTGAAATATTGCATCACTTTGTACCGTATTAACCATATTGTCTTATACTGCATCATATATTATGATACTTTATCATATTAAATGATATTGTATACATTGTATGGTTGTGTATCATATTGTATGATATTGTTTCGTATTGAATCATAATGTATCATAATGTACAATATCGTATCATAATGTATCATACTGTATCAGATTGTATCATATGACATCATATTATATAATATTGTAAGCTGTCGTAAGATAGTGTGTCATTTTGTGTCATACAGTACTATAATGTATTATATTGTATCCTACTGTATCACATTTTATCACATAGTGTGAGGGCATATCATATTATATCATATTGCATCATATTGCACGATACTGTATCATATTGTACCATATAGTGCGGTAGTGTATCAAATTGCATGATATTGTGAAATTTCGTATCATTTTGTATCGTATTGCACCATATGTATATATTTCGTATCGAATCATATTGTACCATATAGTATTATATTATATAGTATTATATTGTATGATACTTTATCAGATTTTATTATAGATACCATATTGTATCATATTGTATGGTACTGTATCATATTATATCTTATTTTATTACACTGTATCATATTCCATCATATAGTGTGATAGTGTATTATACTGTATCATATTGAGAAATATCGTATCATTTTGTATCGTATTGCATCATATTGTGTTATATTGTATCATTTTCAAATTAAAAAATTTTTAATTAAATCGAAATCAAACTCAAAATCCCATTTAACGTACAATACTTATCATTTAATAAGTGACGTTTTGTATGATATTTTATTATATTCAATCATACTATATGATATTGTATCACACTGTATATTTGTGTATCACATTATATGATATTGTTTCGTATTAGATCATACTGTATCATATCGTATGTTTGTGTATCATATTGTCTGATATTGTTTCGTATTAGATTTTACTGTATCATATTGTACTATAAAGTATGATATTGCATCACACTGTATCATATTGTATCACATTACATCATATTGTATCCCATTGTATACATATTGTATGATAGTATGTCTTATTGTATCATGCAATACGATATTGTATCACTTTGTATCGAATTGTACCATATTGTATCACACTGTATGATATTGTATCATATTTTATCATAAAGTGTGATTTTATATTATATTGTATCACATTGTACCATACAGTATGATATTGTATCATACTGTAACATATAGTGTGTCAGTGTATCACACTGTATCATATTGAGAAATGTTTATCATTTTGTATCGTATTGCATCACATTGTGTTATGTTGCATCATGTTGTATCATACTGTATCATATTCCATCATATCATATGATATTGTATCTCATTGTATGGTTGTGTAGCATACTGACATTGTGTCATAGTGCATCAGATTGTATCATATTACCTCATATTGTATCCTATCGTAACATATTGTATGATAGTGTGTCACATTGTATCATACATCATCATATTGTATCATTTTGTATCGTATTGCATCATGTTGTGTTACATTGTATCTCTTTGAAATTCGAAAATTTCAAATTAAATTAAAATCAAATTCAAAATCCCATTTAACGTCCAATAATTATCATTTAATAAGTGTCATTTTGTATGATACTATATCATAATCCATCATACTATATGATATTGTATCACACTGTATGTCTGTGTATCATATTGTATAATATTGTTTCGTATTAGATCATACTATATCATATTGTATGTTTGTGTATCATATTGTTTGATATTGTTTCGTATTAGATCATACTATATCATATTGTATGTTTGTGTATCATATTGTCTGATATTGTTGCGTATTAGATCATACTGTATCATATTGTACTATATAGTATAATATTGTATCATACAGTACCATTTTGTATCATTTAGTATCATATTGCATCATATTGTATCATGCTCTATGATACTGAATCATATTTGATCATCTAGTGTGACTATATATCATATTGTGTCACATTGTACCATACAGTATGATATTGTATCGCACTGTATCATATTTTATCATATTACATCATATTGCATCCTATTGTAACATATTGTATGATAGTATGTCTTATTATATCATGCATTACCACATTGTATCATTTTGTATCGTATTGCATCATATTGTGTTATGTTGCATCATGCTGTATGATACTGTATCATACTGCATCATATCATATGATATTGTGTGTGTCATGTTGTATCATGCATCACCAAAATGTATCATTTTGTATCGTATTGCATTATATTGTATCATATTGTATGATACTGTATTATATTTCATCATATTGTATGATAATGTGTTGTATCAAATCATATTGTACCATATAGTAGCATATTGTATCATACTGTATCAAATTGTATCATATGACACCATATTGTATCCTATAGTAGAACATTGTATGAGATTGTGTCGTATTGTATGATACAGAACCATATTGTATCATATAGTATGATACTGTATCATATTGCATCATGTATTGTGATAGTGTATCATACTGTATCATATTGAGAAATATTGTATCATTTTCTATGGTATTGAATCATATTGTGTTATATTGTATCATTTTAAAATTAAAAAATTTCAAATTGGAATAAAATCAAATTCAAAATCCCATTTAACGTCTAATAATTATCATTTGATGAGTGTCATTTCGTATGATACTCTATCGTATTTCATCATACTATATGATATTGTATATGATATTGTATCACATTGTATGTTTGTGTATCATATTCTATCAAATTGTTTCGTATTAGATCATAATGTATCATATAGTATGTTTGTGTATCATATTGTATGATATTGTTTTGTATTAGATCATACTGTATCATATTGTACTGTATAGTATGATATTGTACCATACAGTATGATATTGTATCTCACTGTATTAGATTGCATCATATTGTATCATATCACATCCTATTGTATCCTATTGTAACATATAGTATGATAGTATGTACTATTGTATCATGCAGTACCATATTGTATCATTTTGTATCGAATCGCATCATATTGTATGATATTGTATGATATTGTATCATATTTTATCATAAAGGGTGATTTTATATCATATTGTATCATATGGCATCATATTGTACGATAATATATTATACTGTAACATATAGTGTGTTAGTGTATCATACTGTTTTAAACTGTATCATATTGTGAGTAATATTTATCATTTTGTATCGTATTGCATCATATTGTATTATGCTGCATCATTTTGTATGATGCTGTATCATATCGTATCATATCATATGATATTAAATCTCATGGTATGGTTGTGTATCATACTGATATTGGATCATATTGCGTCAGATTGTATCAGATTACATCATATTGTATCCTATCGTGATATATTGTATGATAGTGTGTCATATTGTATCACATATCATCATATTGTATCGTTTTGTATCGTATTGCATCATATTGTATCATATTGTACGATATTGTTTTGTATTGAATCATATTGTATCATATTGAACCATATAGTATTATATTGTATCATACTGTATCACATTGTATCATATTACACCGTGTTGTATCGTATCGTAGCACATTGTATGAGATTGTGTCGTATTGTATGATACAGAACCATATTGTATCATATTCTATGATACTGTATCATATTTTATCATGTATTGTAATACTGTATCATACTGTATCATATTGAGGAATATTGTATAATTTTCTATGGTATTGCATCATATTGTGTTATATTAGATTAGAATCAAATTCAAAATCCCATTCAACGTCTAAGAAGTATCATTTAATAAGTGTCATTTTGTATGATACTGTATCACATTTCATTATACTATATGATATTGTATCAAATTGTATGTTTCTGTATCGTATTCTATGATATTGTTTCGTATCAGATCATACTGTATCATATTGTATGTTTATGTATCATATTGTATGGTATTAGATCATACTGTATCATATTGTACTATATAGTATGATATTGTACCATACAGTATGATATGGTATCACACTGTATCAGATTGTATCATATTGTATCATGCAGTACCATATTGTATCACTTTGTATCGAATTGCATCATATTGTATCATATTGTATGACATTGTATCATATTTTATCATAAAGTGTGATTTCATATCATATTGTTTCATATGGCATAATATTGTACGATACTGTATCATATTGTCACATATAGTGTGATAGTATATCATATTGTATCATACTGTATCATATTGTGGAATATTGTATTATTTTGTATTGTATTGCATAATATTGTGCCATATATTATGATAGTGTATACTGTATCATACTGTATCAGATGGTATCATATTACATCATAATGTATCCTGTTGTAACATATTGTAACATATTGTATGATGGTGTATCATATTGTATTTTAAAGTACCATATTGTATCATGCTATATCGTGTTGCATCATTTTGCAACATATTGTGTGATACTTTGAAAATGCGAATAAAAAAGTAAACTTTTTTTGAAATCGGCCTTGAGCGATCTATGGAGAATTTTATTTTCTTTGATTTTCGAGGAAAAAAATGGATTAAATTTTTGGCTTGTGGACTGATATGTTCAGAGACACCTAATAAATTTTGAAAAGTTCACGACTACATTGCGTTCGCTATAAAAAAAAAGGAAATTAGGTCTCGAAGGAAGGTCGATCGATTTATTTGCTTAAGTGAATCAATTGCGAAAGCTGCTTCAAGAATTTCAATGAAACTCAGAACAACATGCTTCTATTTTAATCCGTCTAAGATTCTGATCGGATCAATACATTCATTTTAATAAAGCTGTTGTCCAAATCGCAATTATTATAAAATACCCATTTGTATCCGTAAATTTTCTTTCAAAAGTTGACTGAAAATAATAGCGACAAGATGAACGCAAAATGCCTTGAAGTAGTCCAAGAAACATTTGTTACTCTTATGAGGACACTTACCTGTTGATCGAAAACAATACATCACTGTCATCCCTATAGAGAATGAAATATAAGAATATAAGTAGATGTCAGCGAAATTTTCCTCCTGAGAAATAATCCTTTCTTTTCGGAATTGAAAATTCTACTACTTAGTTGAAAATTTAATTTTTTTTGTTGAAAATGCAACTATTTTGTTTAAAACTCATCTTTTCAAAAATTCAACATCTTGATTGAGAATTTGCTAAAACTAATTTGCTGAAAATGTATC
>CAKNXH010002274.1:20704-32586 GCA_932178445.1 Andricus quercusramuli | reverse complement strand
AAGAGGAAAGAAAAAAGAAAAAAAGATCATGTGTTAATTACAGCAGAATACAGATATGTGTATGGTGGAATTGGCACGAGGACAGGGAGAAGTTAGTAAGAAATGAGGTGTCCGGAAACGAGGAGAGAATGGAACAGGAGATGAAGGAATAAGAAATAGTAGGAAACAAAAAGAGAGGAGAAATGAAAGTAGGGAAAATTGGAGGATATGCTGCTGGAATATAGCAGGCTTGGAAAGAAAGCATAGGGTGTTTATGCAAAATTTATTACAATGGGATGTAGTAGTAATGATGTAGACGTGGCTAGATGAGAAGGGATGGGAAAGAGTAAGGGGAAGATTACCAAGATGTTATAAATATCATGTTCAAAATGCAAAGTGAACGAATAAAAAAGGCAGAACAATAGGAGGAACGGTGATGGGAGTAAGGAACGAATGTATAACAGAGAATGATAAAAAAGAGTTGAAAGAACATAAAGAAGGATTAATAGTAGAAGAAATAAACATAGGAGGAGGGAGGTGGAAAATAGTGGGGGCTTATGTGAACCGTGATATGCAGGAGAAATCAAAGGAGATGATACAACTGATCGAAAAATAAGTAAGAGATTAGGCTTATAATAGAAGAAGATTTGAATGCGAGAACAGGAGATAGAGAAGCAAAGAAATGGGATGGAAAGCAAGAAAGAAAATCCAAAGACAAGATACGGAATGGGAAGATACAACAGTTGTTGGAGAGCCTAGAGGAAATGGAATGGTTCATCCGAAACGGAAGTGTAGAGGGGGATGAGGAAGAGGAATATAAACGTTCAGGAGGAAAGAGGAGAATGGTAATTGATTATGTGATAGTAGACGACAAAGTAAGAGAGAAGGTTAAGAAAATAGAGGTAGGGAATTATATGAAAAGGGAATTCGGAAAATTGAGAAAAGGGACAAGTAGTGAAAGAGAAAGGGAAGAATGTCCTCTGAGTCCACTTATATTTAATATTTTAATATCAGACTTGGAAGAAGAAATTAAGAGAAGGGTGGAGAGAAATTAGGATAGGGAACGGAAAGATATATACACTGGCATACGCAGACGATATTGTGTTGATGGCAGAGAATGAAGAAGGGATGGCGGGCTTAATTAGCGGACTAGAGAAATACTTAGATGGAAAAAAGTTGCATTTAAATGTAGAAAAGACAAAGATAATGAGGGATAGAAAAGGAGGGGGTAGAAAATAGAATGGACGAGGAGATGGAAGGAGTTCAAGTATTTGGGATATACCTTTCAAGCAAATGGAGATCATAAAGCTCATATAAGAGAAAGGATAATACAAAAGGAATGGAAAAAAAGTAAAGAGATTGAGAGTTCACAAGAAACTTATAGAAGGTAGACGCTAGGGGTAGACTGGAGGGCGCCGGGATATATGGTAAGAGAAGGAGGGCAAAGGGATAAATTAAGTACTAGAGCGTGAAAGAGTGCATGGAATTTTGAGACGAAGCTGAGGGAGGGAAGGGAAGGAAAGTTAGCGAGAAAGTGTTGGATGGAGGTAGAAGAAAGGAGAGGGAGGGCGATGGAATTAACGAGTTGGAAAGAAGAAAGGAGGGATTTCTTTAAGGCTAGAGATATTGAAGACGGGACTGGAGTCAACTATGAAGATGTGGGAAAAAGGGAGAGGGAAAGACAATGAATAGGAAGATGGAGAATGATTGAGAAATCAAAATATAACCAATGGTATAAGATGATGAAAAAGGAAGGAGTACTAAAGTGTCTAGAAAATGGATAAGGAGAGAAAAGATGGACCAGAATAGCAAGATTTAGACTGAGAAACGAGGTAAGAGCAGGTATGTATTGAGAAATGAAAGAAACCAGGAAGTGAAGAATATGTGAACGGAAAGAGGAAACATGGAAGCATGTATGGGAAGGATATAGAAGAGAAATGGAAGATAAAGGAAGCTGGCAAGAGAAGGTTGTGAAGGATGTGGTAAATGCAAACTTTTCTACATTATCTTCATTACTATTGTGAGGGAAAATTAGGAACGGGGAAGTAAGAGAAGTGAGGGGAAATTAGGGAAAGACAGGAAGGGAAGTGAGAGAGAATGAGTGGACATGAAGTTTGGGAAGTAAGGGAAAGTAAGGGAAGGAGAAATATGGAAAATAAGGAGATATGAGGGGAGGCAAAGTATAAGAAATGAGGAAAACAAGGGAAGGGAAGTACGGGAAATGAAATTAAGGGATGTGATGAGGTTCAAGGGAAGGGGTTGTTGAAAAAGTGCGTGTGAATAAGGAGAGGGGACGTGATGGTAATTGAGAGGTAGAAATTAGGTGAAGTTAGGGAAATGAGGTGAGGAGAAGAAGATGCATTTGGGGAAAGTGGGGAAGGGTAGTAGGGGAAGTATAGGGAAATGATGGGAGGGAAGTAGGAGAAATGAGTGTATGTGAGGGGAAATGGGGAAAATGATTCAAACTAAAATGAGTACGGGAGGGGAAGGTAAGTAGGGGAAGGGAAGTGTTAGCTGAAAAAGGAGGAGAGTGTAAAGTAGAGATGGCAGAAAGAAAAATTAAAAATTGGAGACATTTCAAACTTAAAGCCAAGAAAGTATTTTTATTCAAATAATTATATTTTAAATATTATTTGTTTTAAATAATTTCAGTTCAAGAGAAAAAATAGAATGAATAATTTTTTTAAGAAGTAATTATTTTTTTCTTGAAAATTCAACTGTTTTGTACTTCAATAATTTTTTTAGTTGAAGATTCACGATTTAAATTAACATTTTTTTCTTTGGATGAAAATTGAACTATTCTCTTGAAATATTTGTTTTTTGTTGTTGGAATTAATTTTTTGTTTGATGAAAAGATAAATAATTTATTTTTAGGTAGAAGCTTATTTTTTGTAGTTGAAAATTCATTATCTTGATGAAAAACTGTCTTTTTTGTAGAAAATTAATTTTTTTCTAAAATGCAACTGTCTGATTAAAAATTAATCTTACTTAGTTGAGGCTCCAAGTATTTTGTTGAAAATTTATCTTTATTGGTTAAATTCAACTATTTTTTATTCAGAATTAAAACATTTTCCGGTTGAAATATCAACTGACACATTATCTGTTAAAAATTTATTTTTTGTTGTCAAAAATAATTTTTTTCAGCTAAAAATTGAACTGTTTTGTTGAAAATTCACTTTTTTGTTGTAAATTCATTTATTTTGGTTCAGTCCAACTGTTTTTTAAATAAAATAAAAATCTCTAAAAATTATATACATTTTTTCTTTATTAATAATCAAAAAATAAAAACATTTTAGGAAAATTGAAATAAAATGTTTTTTTTTCACGATTACGAAGCTTTTTCAGAATTTTGAAAGTTTACAAGAAAAAAAAACTTTTATAATTCCTGGGGGATTTTATAATAATTTTTTATTTGATGAAAAATTAATTTTCAAAAATTTAAGGTTTCAAAACATTCCAAAAATTTCTAAAAGTTAAAAAAAAAAAAATCTGCGAGGTGTGAAAACATTTCTCATCTTTGAAAATTTTTCAAAATTATTGGAATAATTAGATTAAGTTTAAAAGATTTTCAGGAAATTGTAAGGTTTTTGAAAGAATCAAGAATTATTTGAAATTTGAAAGCATTCGAAAAAATTAAGGAAAAAAATGTAATTTTTTTAAGGTAACAAAAAATCGAAGTTTTTTAAGATTTTTGAAAAGTTTCAAGAATATCAAAAACTTTTCTTAAGATTCCTGGGAAAATGTTGAACAATTTTTAATTTTTTTAAATTAATTAATTTCAATAAATTATAAGATTCAAAAACTTTTCTGAAGTTTTTTAAAAACGTCGAAAAATATATAATAGATTGAAAGGCAATCTTTTTCATTTTCAAAATTTTTTTTAAACGTTAAGACTAATTGAACAGCATTCAAAAAATATTGAAGAATTCGAGAATAAGTTATTGAAAGAATCGAAGCAAATTTTTATCTTGAAATTATTTGAAAAAATATCGGAAGATTTTTAACAATGTCAAAAAACCCGGAAGATTTAAACACAATTTTTCAAATTTTGAAAGATATTTCAATATAATATTTCAGGAATAATTCAGGTCACTTTTTAAATGATATTCAGGAATTATAAAGCTTTTTAAAATATTCCAAAAAAGTTTTAAATTCGAACATATTTTCACAAAATTTAAAGAAAATCTTTGAAAATTATGATTTTTTATTTGATTAAAAGAATTTTGAAAGGTTTCAAGAGAATAAAAAACATTTTTTTTTTAAATTCCTGGAGAAATTTTAAATAATTTTTTATTGTCAGAAATTCATTCTAAAAAAATTATGCAAATTCAAAAGATTGCGGACATTTTCTAAAAATGTTGAAAAAAAATCTGAAAGATTTCAAGGCAATCTTTTACATTTTTAGAGATTTTTCAAATTTGAGAAATAACTGGAATCAGTTTGAAAGATATTTAGGAATTTCAGAAGTTATCAAAAGATTCAAAATAAATTTTTAGTTTTAAATCATTTACAAATTTTTTTTTAAATGTAGCCATTTGAAGATTCAAAAAAAAATTTCAAGCTTTTTAAAAAGTTTTATAGGATTTAGGAAACCAAAAAAACTTCCCTTAAGCATGCTGGCAAATTTTTTACGATTTTTCGTTTTGGAAAATCAATTTTCAAATAAAATTTAAAACCATCTGAAAAATGTCGCAAGATTTCTAATAACAAAATTGTTTAATTTTCAAATTTTCCAAAAAAATCTAAACAAAATCTAGTCGTATCAAGATTTAAAAAAAAAAATCTAAACTTTTTAGCAAATTTGAAAGGTTTTATGAAAATGAAATACTTTTATTAAGATTCCTGGAAACTTTTAATGATTTTTAATTTTTTTTAATCAATTTTTCAACAAAATTTAAAATCATCTTAAAAAATATCGAAAGATTTCCAACAATTAAAAAAACCCGAAAGATTTAAACAACATTTTTCTAATTTTAAAAATTTTTTCAATATTTTACAAATAATTTAGGTCACTTTGAAAGATATTCATGTATTTCAAAGCTTTCCAAATATTAGGAAAAAGTTTTTAATTAAACAATATTCCCAAAAAATGTAAACAAAATCTAGATGATTCAAGATTTTTGAAAAAATTTATAAACTTTCTGAAGAAATTTGAGAGGTTTCGATTAAACAAAAAACTTGACTGATTAATGGGGAATTTTATAATGATTTATTATTTCTTGAAAATTTAATTTAAAAAAAAAATTTAGATTTCATAACATTTTAAAAGAATTCTAAACATTTAAAAAAAAAATCTGCGAGATTTCAAAACATTTCCCAATTTTGAAAATTTTTTGTGATAATGAGTTTCAGTTGGAAAGATATTTGGGAGTTTTTCAGGAAAGGTTTCAAGAAAATGAAAAACTTTTTTTTTAAATTCCTGGAGAAATTTTGAATAATTTTTTATTGTCAGAAATTTATTGTAGAAAAATCATGAGACTTCGAAAGATTACGAAAATTTTCTAAAAATGTCGAGAAAAAATCTGGAAGATTTTAAGACAATCTTTTACATTTTTAGAGATTTTTAAATATTAACAGGAATAACAGGAGTCAGTTTGAAAGATATTTAGGAATTTCAGAAGTTATAAAAAGATTCAAAATAAATTTTTAATTCAAAATCAATTGAAAAAAAATTGAAAGAAAGCGTAGCTGTTTGAAAATTTAAAGAAATTTCTAAGCATTTTAAAAAGGTTACAATTTTTTAAGAAATTAAAAAACTTATTTTAATTATTTTTCAAAAGAAATTTGAAAGCATCTATAAAAATATCGGAAGATTTCTAACAATGACAAAAAACCCCGAAAGATTTAAAGACAATTTTTTCAATTTTAAAAGATTCCTGGGAAATTTTATAATGATTTTTTATTTGATTAAAAATTAATTTAAAAAAAAATTTAGATTTCATAACATTTTAAAATAATTCTAAACATTTTGAACAAAAATCTGCGAGATTTTAAAACATTTCCCAATTTTGAAAATTTTTTGTAATAATTAGTTTTAGTTTGAAAGATATTTAAGAGTTAAAAAAAAAAGTTTTAAGAAAATGAAAAGCTTTTCTTAAGATTCCTGGAGAAATTTTGAATAATTTTTTAGTGTCAGAAATTCATTATAAAAAATTACAAGACTTCAAAAGATAACGAAAATTTCCTAAAAACGTTTTTAAAAAATTTAGAAGTTATCAAAAGATTCAAAAACAATTTTCCATTTAAAATGTTTTTAAGAAGATTTAAGAAAACAAACAAACTTTTCTTAAGCATGCTGGAAAAATTTTTAACGATTTTCGAAAAATCGATTTATAAACAAAATTTAAAAGCATCTAAAAAATGTAGCAAGATTTCTAACAATAACATTTTTCTATTGGAAAATATTTCAAAAAATTCTATACAAAATCGAGTTATATGAAGATTTAAAATAAAAATCTAAACTTTTAGAAGTTTGAAAGATGTTAAGAAAATAAAATATTTAATGATTCTTCATTTTTTTGAATCAATTTTCCAACAAAATTTAAAATCATCTAAAAAAATATCGAAAGATTTCTAACAATATCAACAACACCTAAAGATTTAAAGAAAATTTTTTTAATTTTGAAAGATTTTTCAATATTTTAGGAATAATTTATATAAGTTTGAAGGATATTTATGAATTTTAAAGCTTTCTAGAATATTTGAAAGAAATATTTCAGAATTAAAAATATTTCCAAAAAATTTAAACAAAATCTAAATGAATGAAGATTTCAAAAAGAAATCTAAGCTTTTTAAGAAGTTTGAAAGGTTTCGAGAAAATAAAAATAAGACTTTTCTGAAGACTTCGAGGAAAATTCTAATTGATTTCTTATTTTGAAAAATAAATTTGATAAAAATTATTACTTCAAAATTCACAGCAATCAACATTGTGTCTGTTTTTTTTCGATTTTGTATACAATTATAAAAAGATTCAAAATAAATTTTTAATTCAAAATCAGTTGAAAAAAAATTAAAAGAAAGCGTAGCTGTTTGAAGATTCAAAGAAATTTCTAAGCTTTTTGAAAAGGTTACAATTTTTAAAGAAATTAAAAAACTTTTTTAAATTAATTTTCAAACGAAATTTAAAAGCATCTAAAAAAATATCGGAAGATTTCTAGCAATGTCAAAAAACACCGAAAGATTTAAAGACAATTTTTTTAATTTTAAAAGATTTTTAAATATTTTATGAATAATTTAGGTAAGTTCGAAAGATATTTCTGAATTACAAAACTTTCCAAATATTAAGAAAAAGTTTTAAATTTAAAAATATTTCCAAAAATTTAAACAAAATCTAGATGATTTAAGATTTTTAAAAAAATTGCTAAACTTTCTGCAGAAATTTGAAAGGTTTCAATCAAACAAACAACTTTACAGATTCTTGGGAAAATTATAATGATTTTTTATTTAGTGAAGAATTAATTTTAAAAAAAAATTTAGATTTCATAACATTTTAAAAGAATTCTAAACATTTTGAACAAAAATCTGCGAGATTTTGAAAGATTTCCCAATTTTGAACATTTTTTAAATTAATTAGTTTCAATTTGAAAGATTTTTAGAAATTTTTAAGGAATTATTTCAAGAAAATGAAAAACTTTTCTGAAGATTCCTGGAGAAATTTTGAATAATTTTTTATTGTCAGAAATTTAATCGAAAAAAATCATAAGACTTCAAAAGATTACGAAGATTTTCTAGAAATGTCGAAAAAAAAATCTGGAAGATTTTAAGCCAATCATTTTTAGAGATTTTTTCAATTTTAGGAATAACAGGAGTCAGTTTGAAAGATATTTAGAAATTTCAGAAGTTATAAAAAGATTCAAAATGAATTTTTAATTCAAAATCAGTTGAAAAAAAATTAAAAGAAAGCATAGCTGTTCGAAGATTTAAAGAAATTTCTAAGCTTTTTGAAAAAGTTACAATTTTGTAAGAAATTAAAAAACTTTTTTGAAATTATTTTCAAACAAAAATTTAAACATTTCAAACAAAAAAATTAAAAAGAAGCATCTAAAAAAAAATATTAAAAGATTTCTAACAATGTAAAAAAACCGAAAGATTTAAAGACCATTTTTTTAATTAACAATTTTTTTAAAAATATTTTAGAAATAATTTAGGTCAGTTTGAAAGATATTCATGAATTTCAAAGCTTTATAGAATATTAAAAAAAAGTTTTAAATTTGAAAATATTTCCAAAAAATTCAGATTTCATAACATTTCGAAAGAATTCTAAAAATTTTGAACAAAAATCTGCGAGATTTCAAAACATTTCCCAATTTTGAAAATTTTTTGTTATAATTGGTTTCTGTTTGAAAGATATTTAGGATTTTTTAAGGAAAGGTTTCAAGAAATTGAAAAACTTTTCTTAAGATTCTTGGAGAAATTTTGAATAATTTTTTATTGTCAGAAATTTATTCTAAAAAAAATCATAAGGCTTCGAAAGATTACGAAAATTTTCCAAAAATGTCGAAAAAAAAATCTGGAAGATTTCGAGCCAATCTTTTACATTTTTAGAGATTTTTCCAATTTTAGGGATAAGAGGAGTCAGTTTGGAAAATATTTAGGAATTTTAGAAGTTATAAAAAGATTCAAAATAAATTTTTAATTTGAAATCAGTTAAAAAAAAACTAAATCAAAGCGTATCTGTTTGAAGATTGAAAAAAAAATTCTGAGCTTTTTAAAAAGTTTGATAGGATTTAAGAAACCAAAAAAAACTTTCCTTAAGCGTGCTGGAAAAATTTTTAATGATTTTTCATCATTGAAAAATCAATTTTTAAACAAAATTTAAAAGCATCAAAAAATTGTCCCAAGATTTCCAACAACAGAATTTTTCAATTTAAAAATATTTCAAAAAATTCTAAAGAAAATCTAGTTGTACGAAGAAAAAAAAAACTTTTTAGGAAGTTTAAAAGGTTTTAAAAAAATAAAATACTTTTCTTAAGGTTCCTGGACAAAAATTCGAACATTTAATAATTCTTCCCTTTTTTAAATCAATTTTTCAACAAAATTTGAAATCATCTAAAAAAATATTGAAAGATTTCTAACAATATCAAAAACACCTAAAGATTTAAAGGCAATTTTTTCAATTTTGAAAGATTTTTTAATATTTTAGGAATAATTTAGGTAAGTTTGAGAGATTTTTATGAATTTTAAAGCTTTCTAGAATATTTGGAAGAAATATTTCAGAATTAAAAATATTTCAAAAAAATGTAAACGAAATCTAAATGAAGTTTAAAAAAAAAAAATCCAAAATAAAAAACTACACTGATTCCTGGGAAACTTTATAATTATTTTTTATTTGATGAAAATTCAAATGCATCTAAAAAATGTCGCAAGATTTCAAACAACAAAATTTTTTTATTTGAAAATATTTCAAAAAATTCGAAACAAAATCTAGTTGTATGGAGATTTAAAAAAAAAATCTTAGCTTTTTAAGAAGTTTGGAAGGTTTCGAGAAAATGAAAATAAGACTTTTCTCAAGACTTCGAGGAAAATTCTAATTAATTTCTTATTTTGAAAAATAAATTTGATAAAAATTGTCGCTTCAAAATTCACAGTAATCAACATTGTGTCTATTTTTTCGATTTTGTATACAATTTTAAAAATGGTTTAATTGTGAAACAAACTGTATTTAGTGTGTGAATTTGATTAAATTAATAATTAAATAATTCCAATTAATTTTAATTAATTAATTGTCAATAAATTGTCAAAATTACGGGACGACTGAAAAATCCCGAAAAATAAAATTCCCGACACTGCAAAATTCCCGAATTGGAAAATTCCCGAATAATAAAATTTACGAATAATAAAATTCCCGAATTATAAAATCCCCAAATTGGAAAATTCCCGAACAATAAAAATTCCCGACAGTTTATAATATTTCCGAATTGGAAAATTCCCGGACAATAAAAGGGACAACTGAAAACTCCCGAAAAATAAAATACCCGAAACTGCAAAATTCCCGAATAATAAAATTTACGAAAAATAAAATTGTCGAAAATAAAAATCCCGAATTGGAAAATCCCCTAATAATACAATTCCCGAATAATAAAATTCCCGAATTATAAAAATTCCCGAATTGTAAAAATTCCCGAATTGTAAAATTCCCGAATTATAAAAATTCTCGAATTGTAAAATTCCCGGATTTAAACAATTAAAATTGTCTTATAAATATATTTTATCAAATAAAAATACAATAAACATAAAAAATAAATCTTTAAAATAATATTATATTATTGTATTTTTATTTGATAAAATAAATTTATTAAACAATTTTAATTGTTTGAATTCGGGTATTTTACAATTCGGATATTTTATAATTGGGCAATTTTCTGTCGAGAATTTTATTATTCGGGAATTTTCCAATTCGGTAATATTATAAACTGTCGGGAATTTTATTATTCAGGAATTTTCCAATTCGGGAATTTTGCAGTATCGGGAAATTTATTTTTCGGAATTTTTCAGTCGTTCCTTTTATTTGATAGAATATATTTATAAAACAATTTTGATTGTTTAAATTCGGGAATTTTCCAATTCGGATATTTTATAATTCGGCAATTTTCTGTCGAGAATTTTATTATTCGGGAATTTTCCAATTCGGGGATTTTATAATTCGGGAATTTTATTATTCGGGAATTTTAATATTCGGGAATTCTACAATTCGGGAATTTTCCAATTCGGGAATTTTGCAGTGTCGGGAAATTTATTTTTCGGAATTTTTAAGTCGTCCCCGCAAATTTTATTATTCGGGAATTCCGCAGCGTCGGGAATTTTATTTTTCGGGATTTTTCAGTCGTCCCGAATTTTAATTTCATTATTATTTGTAAATTTTATTATTTGGGAATTTTCCAATTCGGGAATTTTGCAGTGTCGGGAAATTTATTTTTCGGAATTTTTCAGTCGTTCCTTTTATTTGATAGAATATATTTATAAAACAATTTAAATTGTTTAAATTCGGGAATTTTCCAATTCGGGGATTTTATTATTCGGCGATTTTATTATTCGGGAATTTTCCAATTCGGTCATATTATAAACTGTCGTGAATTTTATTATTCAGGAATTTTCCGTTCGGTCATATCATAAAATGTTCGGGAATTTTATTATTCGGGAATTTTTCAATTCGGGGATTTTATAATTCGGGAATTTCATAATTCGGGAATTTTCCGATTCGGGATTTTTATATTTCAGCCATTTTATTATTCGCAAATTTTATTATTCAGCAATTTTTCAATTCGGGAATTTTATTATTCGGAAATTTTACAATTCGGGAATTTTATAATTCGGGAATTTTATTATTCGGAAATTTTATTATTCGGAAATTTTATTATTCGGAAATTTTATTATTCGGGAATTTTCCAATTCGGGAATTTTATTATTCGGGAATTTTTCAATTCTTTAATATTATGAACTGTCGGGAATTTTATTATTCAGGAATTTTCCAATTCGGTCATATTATAAAATGTTCGGGAATTTTTCAATTCGGGGATTTTATAATTCGGGAATTTCATAATTCGGGAATTTTCCAATTCGGAAATTTTATTATTCGGGAATTTTTCAATTCGGGAATTTTATTATTCGGGAATTTTTCAATTCGGGAATTTTATTATTCGGGAATTTTTCAATTCTTTAATATTATGAACTGTCGGGAATTTTACTATTCAGGAATTTTCCAATTCGGTCATATTATAAAATGTTCGGGAATTTTTCAATTCGGGGATTTTATAATTCGGGAATTTTATTATTCGGGAATTGTATCATTCGGGAATTTTCAAATTCGGGATTCTTATATTTGGGCAATTTTATTATACGAACATTTTATTATTCGGAAATTTTCCAATTCGGGAATTCCGCAGCGTCGGGAATTTTATTTTTCG
>CAKNXH010002274.1:4791-16267 GCA_932178445.1 Andricus quercusramuli | reverse complement strand
AAGTGGAAGTGGAAGTGGAAGTGGAAGTGGAAGTGGAAGTGGAAGTGCAAATAAGGGGAGAGTAGGTAGATTGAGGAGAAATAAAGGGATGGAAAGTAGGGAGGTGAGGAAAGGAGGGTGTGGGAGGGAGGGTAGTAGGGGAAATGAGGGGAGAGAATGTTAGAAGAAGTGAGTGAAAATGAGTAGGGAAAATAAGGGAAAGTGAAGTAGAAGATAAAAGGGGAAATTAGGGGAGGGAATGTGAGAGGAAGTGAAGGAAGTAAGTGGTGGGAAGTAGAAGAAATAAGGGGAGATAAAGTAAAAGAAATAAGGGGTGTTGAGGGGAGGGGCCGTGAGAGGGAGTGAGTGAAGGGGGAGTAGGAGGAATAAAGGGATGTAATGTAGGGGAACTGAGGAAGAATTATGGGAGGGGGAGTAGTGGAAGTGACGGCAATGATAGGAGAAGAAAATGAAGCAAGGTAAATTAAGTAACCTGAGTCGAAATGATGGTAGGGGAAATCGTCGAAGTGACAGGAGTGATAGGAGAAGGAAATAAGGTGAGGTAGAGTAGGAGAACGAAAAAGAAAGGATGGAAGTGGGAGTAGTGGAAGTCACGAGAATGATAGGAGAAGCAGGAAATCTGAGGGTCTAATGACTAGTGGAGAAATGAAAGTAGATGAGTGGTAATGGGGAGAGGAAGTAGGGTAAGTGAGACGAAATGAAGGGTGGGAAGTAAGAGATGTGTGGTGTGGGGAAATATTGGAAGTGAGGGGAAATATGGGAAGGTGAAATAGCGGAAGTGAGGAGAAGGAAAGTAACAGAAGTGAAAGGAAATGAGTGAACAAGAAGTAGAGAAGTCAAAGGAAAATCAGAAAAGGGCAAGTAGGGGAATTGAGGCGTAGTGAGAGAAGGAGAAATGAGAGGAAATAACGGGGGTGGAGGAAGTGAGGAGAAACGTGAGTGGAAGAGTGGGGAGGAGGAAGTAGATGTGGAAGAAGTTAGGGAAGGGAGGGGAAACGAAGTTTGAAGTTCAAGGAGGGGAAGTAAAGAAGGGAGAATTAGGGACATTCAGGAGGAAGAGGGGAGGGAAAGGTTAAGGAAATTATTAGATGAAATTATTATTTTTTGCTGTTTTTTTAGTATGAATTGTTTCTATTACATAAAATATTCCTTTCCACTTATAATTAGTTGTTCAAGTAAATTGTTTTTCAATAAATTATTATAGTTTATAGCAAGTTTCTCTAAGAATAATGCTAGGAAGTTGCGGTTTTTTGCAAAATTCTCCACTTTTTGTTCAGTTTTCAACGTTTTGCTAGAAAATTAACTTTTTTGTTTTAAAAAAATCATATTTTTGGGTTAAAAATTCAAAGTTAACATTGTACTGAATTTGAGTTAATTTCTGCATTTAACTACCTCAATGAAGTTATGGTGTAACATTTTCACGTTTTTTTTCACTTAATTTAAATTTTTTATTGAAAAAGCCCGACCGATTTAGAATTTATTTTATACGTAACCTGATTTTACAAATGTATGATAAAAATTTAGCAAAACCTGCTTTTCCTCTGGTGCATTCTGCTTGAAATGGATTTACTCGACCTTTCAACATCAGAAAAGCATTGTTTTCATGGACTGTAGCCATCTGGATTCTGAGCCACTAAACCATGTCGAGATTCTCGTTTTGATAAATTATAGCAGAAAAAATTTCCACTCATATTTAAAAACGCATATTCAAGAGGAGGTGGAAATGAAATTATTTATTTATTTTTCTGCATATTTTCCAAATAGATCTCCATTTGTTGCTGTTCAAAAATTACAGTTCAAAAAAATAAAAAATTACGAAATTTCAACATATTAACCCTTGGTATACATACTATAGTTTTATAACCAGGTATACACACTGGGTTAGGTTCATCCGGCAATCTTTAAAAGCTCATATCTCCGTTCCTAATTGAACAATTTTGCCACTTTTTTTTGGTTTTTATGGAGAAAATCCTCAAGAATTGAACAGTATGGGTTTGAAAGTGGTAGATATGGAAGAACATATAAATATTTTTAAATAAACAAAGAAGTCTCTAAAATTTTTGTGAAAAAATCACGTTTTTTCTAAAAGGCTGTTGTTCACATAAAAATCAAGATAATTAGGCATAAATGCTGATGAATGGAAAGCTCAAGATTTGTACTTTAAAACTGTGTTTTCGGTTTTTCTATATTTTCTGACAAACATATTTGTTTAGTGATTCGAAAGTAAGCAAATTTCTGGTTCCGCGCGGGTGAGTCATGCTACCAGCATACGCATATATCACAGGCACACGAACTAGACTTTTTACTTTCAGCATAAGCTATAGATATTACAAATATACAAATGAAATAACATTTACTCACATTCTGATTTTTCTGTTTTCTGGATTTTTTAACACCATATACACACTGGGTGACATGTGCCCGAAGAGAAAGTTTCAAAGTGCGTCCTCCGGCAGTTTTCGGGACACTAGAGTTTCGAAATAACAGATCTTGCATAATCGCGCCGGGTTAGCGTAACCCAGTGTGTATACTGTATGCCAAAGCTCAAAAAAGCGTTCAATTTTTAAGCGAAAAACATGAATTTTCAACCGAATAGTTGAATTTTGAACCAAAAGGGATCAATTTTAACAGAATTAGTTAAATTTTTAACCCAATAGTTAATTTTCCAAAACAAAAAATGATTCTTCCACCAATTTTACGAATTTTTGAATAAAAAATATTTAACTTCAAACTTTCTGTTTTTATGGATTTTGTAACACCATATACACACTGGGTGACATATGCCCGAAGAGAAAGTTTCGAAGTGCGTCCTCCGGCAGTTTTCGGGACAGTAAAGTTTTGAAATAACAGATCTTCCAAATTCGCGCTGGGTTAGCGTAACCCAGTGTGTATACCGAGGGTCAAAAAGCTAAGAATTATAAATTTTTTAGCAGGTCAATAAAACTGTCAAACTTGAGTTTGTTTTTCCTTTTATTGTTTTTTCATTTTTCATAATTTTTTATAATAATCCCCCCCCCCCTTTTGAGCTTCCTCTTTGAGGAAGCAAAAAGATTAATTTTCTACCCAAATAGATTAATTTCTCAATAAAAAGTTTTGTTTCCAAGACAAAAAAGTCGAGTTTTCTAGAAAAAAGTTGATTTTTGATTCAGAAAAAATAAATTTTCAACCGAAAAGGCGATTTTTGAACTAATTAGTTGAATTTTCAACAAACAAAAATTAATTTTCCATCGAACAGTTGCGTTTACAAACAAATAGTTAAATTTTGAAGCCAAAACGTCAAAGAAAAAACTTCAATTTTTCACCAAGGAAGATGAATTTTTAATAAAATAGTAGAATTTTTAATAGAATGGTAGAATTTTTTCAAATAGTTTGATTTTCAAAAAAATAATTTTCACAGCTGAGGAAAAAAAATTCTTCAATAAAATAGTTAAATTTTTAACTAAAATTATGAATCATCAAGCAAAAAATCAGTTTAAAAAAAGGCGTTTGAACTTCAAAAATGTATTTAAATTTTCAACCAAAAAATATGAATTCACGGCAAAATATATATGTTATAGTTTTTATTTCAAATTTTCGAAAAAATATGATTTTTTAACAGAATCGTTCAATTTTTAAGCGAAAAAAATGAATTTTCAACTGAATTTTGTATTTGTATTTGTATTTATTTAAAAAAATTTCAATTTTAAAGGACGAATTTTTTATCCAGAAAGACGAATTTTCGAAAAAAACAGTTAACTTTTTGACGAAAAAAGATGACTTTCGAAAAATATTTGGACTTTAAAAAAAAAAATTAAATTCTTTAATGAAAAGTGGAATTTTCAATTGAATTGAATTATTTTTTGAATACATGGTTAAATTTTTGGCCAAAAAAATAGCTTTCACAAAATAAATTGACTTTCAACAAAATAATCTAATTTTTAAATAAATAGACTTTCAACAAAATAATTTAATTTTTAAATAAATAGTTGAATTTACAATTAAATGTTAATTTTTCAAAAACAACAAAATCAATTTTTAACAAAAAAGTTCAACTTTTAGCCAAGTGGTTGAATTTTCAATAAAAAAAGATGGATAATTCTCTACAAAAAGTATAACAGTCGATTTTCGACAAAAAAGATTTTAATTTAAAATAAAGACAACAAAAGTGGGATTGTTAAATTTTTAGTGAAAAAATTGAAGTATCATGAAAAAAACAATTTCTAATGAAATAGTTCAATTTGCAACCAACCATGTGAATTTTAAATTAAAAACGAATTATTTTAAACCAAAAATGCAATATTTAAATTCGCAATTTAAAAAATTGATTATCAGTGAAAAAAAAAGCTTTCAACTGAATATTAAAAAAAAAATTAAGAATGGATTTTCAACTGATAGAATTAATTTTGAACAAGGTAATTCTAGTTTTAACCAATTAGTTGAATTTACAACTAAAAATGATCAATTAAAAAAAAACGTGAAATAGTTGAATTTTTAGTTGAAAAAATTAATTTTTCACACAAAAAAACGAATTTTCAACAAAATAGTTAGGTTTTCAACCAAATTTTCAACAATAATGAAATTATTTCTGAAGAAATTTTGAATTTTTAACCAATTGTATAAGTTTTAAACTAAAAACGGTCCACTTTTTACCAAAAATAGAATAGTTATATTTTATTGTTGAAAAAATTGATTTAGAATAAAAAAAAAAACAATTTGTGACAAAATATTTCAATTTTCAACGAATCATATAAATTTTCGAACTAAAAGCGATACATTTTCAACCAACAATGCAACAGTTGAATTTGCAATTCAAAAAATTTATTTTCAGTAAAAAAAATTAACTAAATATTTAAAATTTAAAAAAAATGGATTTTCATCAATAAATAAATTTTTGGAAAAGAGTTCCATTTTCCAACTAATCGTATAAATTTCAATCTAAAAATAGTCAATTTGTAACTAAACACGGAATAGTTAAATTTGCAGTTGAAAAATTAATTTTCAATTAAAAAACACGATTTTTTAACAAAATTGTTAAATTTGCAAACAGACGGTTGGATCTTCAACCAATAAAATGAATTTTTCACAAAATAGTTAAGCTTTCAACCAAGTTTTTGAATTTTTAATAAAAAATATTAATTTTTCACCAAAAAAGACGAATTTACAACAAAATACTTAATTTTCCAACAAAATAAATTTAACTTCTTTAAGTTTAATTTAATCAAAATAGTTTAATTTTCATCTAAAAAAAATAGATTTTCAACGATCAATGGAATAGTTAAATTTTCGGTTGAAAAAATTGATTTTCAAAAAAAACGAATGATCCAATTTCTTAAATTTTCATTGAAGAAAAATATTTTTGAACTGAAAAAAAAAGATATTTTAACAAAATGGATTATTTTCAACCAAATAGTTTGATTATCAAGAAAAAAGTTTAATTTTCAACCAAACAGAATTTCCAAACAAGAAAGATTTTTCTCTCAATGAAAAAAAAATCATGCAAAATATTGAATTTTCAAGGGGAAAAAAAAACAATTTTTCACAGAAATAATTTTGTGTACCAAAATTTTCCACAAAATAAATGAATTTTGAGCAAAGAAATGGAAGACAAATTTACAAAAAAATACAAAATTTTCCAATAAAATAAGTTTACTTTTTTTTTATTTAATTTAATTAAAGTAGTTTAATTTTCAACTAAAAAAATAGATTTTTAACCTCAAATGGAATAGTTGAATTTTCAGTTTGAAAAAATTGATTTTTAACAACTACCAAAAAATGAATACTCAACAAAATAGTTCAATTTTGAACCAACGAAATCGATTTTCAAACAAAAAATTTTTTTTACCAAAAAAGATGAATATACATCAGAATACATCAATTTGCAACTACATGGTTAAATTTTTAACGAAAAACTATCGATTTTCAAACAAAAATGGAAAAGTTAAATTTTCATCTGCAAAAACTGATTTTGATCTAAAAAAAATGAATTTTCAACAAAATACTGGTCTTGTACCAATAAAATGAACTTGTAAAAAAGTCGTCCATTTTTAACAAAAGACTTTTAACAAAAATAAAAAGATATTTTAAATATATAAAATGAATAATTGAAAAAAAATTGAGGGTTAAACTTCAAAATTATTATTATAAAATAAATATAATTTGAAATTTTAATATCGGTTAATATTATAATTATATTAACATGAATTGGAATAAAACCTATTGAATACCATTTTATAATAATTGGACAAATTTTAACTATTTTATTAATAATATTTGTATATACATCCAATTTTTGTTTAAATTTTTTCAATTTAATATTTCAGTTATTAAACAAAATTTAGTTTTGTTTAAAAAATTTTTTTTTATATTTATAAAAAAGACAATGTGTAATAAGTTTTTGCATTGTTGATGGAAAAATTTAAAAGTGAGAGTAAAAAAGTAAAAGTTGGTAAAATTCCATAAATTGTCTGTCCTCACACACAGTAGGTAAAGAGTGGCTGATCAAAGGGATAGAGGCCGCAACTCTATAGTGCCTGGAGGCACTAAAAATGTAAAAATCGCTCCACCAAAGGAATTTCCAATACTTGATTTTGCATATGTAAAAATAAACTTAATTGTGTTTACTTTCTTTGCTTATTTTACTTATTTTTAAAATTATTTTAATCATTGAAAAGTAATTTTGCAAATCAGTCAATTTGACTGATGAAATCAGTCAGTTTGAATAATGCAATTTTTGAATTAAAACAATAATATTAATTTTTTAATTTAAAAAAATTACTCTCCAATGAACAAATGTAAATTTTCAACGAAGAAGATTAATTTTTCAAAAAAAAAACTACATTTTAACAAAATGCATGAATTCTTAACAAAAGATTTCAATTTTCAACCAAATAGGTCTATAAAAAAAATCATCCAAAGTATTAAATTTTCAAGCGAAAGAGACCAATTTTTTACAAAAATAATTAAACTTCCAAACCAAAAATGAAGAATTTTTTAATAAAATATATGAATTTCTGAGCAAAGAATTGAATTTTCAACAAAAAGGTGAAATTTCAACAAAAATAATGAAACTTTAGCCAAAAAAAAATACATTTTTCACACAACAGTTCAATTTTCAATAAATAACTTAATTAAAAAAAAAAGAAATCCACAAAGAAACATAATTTCAAACCAAAAGTGGCGTATTTCCACTTAAAAAAATTAATTTTTAAGAAGAACAAGAAAACAAATTTTGAATAAAATTGGTAATTTTGAGTCAAAAAGATTTTTTAGTCAATCAAGAAAAAAAAATCATCCAAAATAATTTTTCATAAAACTGCAGAATTTCGAAGCCAAAATATGCATTTTCTATTGAAATAGTTTAATTTTCATCACAAAAATATCAATTTTATGACAAAATAATTAGGTTTGTAAACCAAGAAAAAGGTTCAAAATTTTTTTTAATGAAATGACGAATTTTCGAACAAACAAACAAAAAGGAATTCTTACAAAGAAGAATAATTTCCTACCAAATTCTTGTTTGTTAAAAATTTAACTATTTGTTTAAAAATTAGTTTTTTTTCTGTTTAAAATTAATTTTCTATTTGAAAATAATTTATCTTTTAAGTTGAAAATTTATTTCTTTGATTGAAGATTTGCATTCTGTTGAAAAATCATACTTTTTAGCAGAAATTTTCTCTGTTTTGGTAAACAAATTAAAATATTTTTTTGGTAAAAATTCAACTAATTGTCTGTAATTTGAACTACTTTCATAAAAATGCATTTTTTGTTGTTGACTATTTAACATTATTTTAGAAAATTCATTTTTTTCTGTTCGAACTTAATTTGTTGTTTGAAGATTCATCATTTTAGTTCCAAATTAATTTTTTTTTCTTGTTGAAAACTGAACTATTCGCATTTAAGTTTTCACTTTTTCATTGAAAATTGTACCTATTTTGGTAAAAATTTTGGAAAATTGATAAGTTATTTACTGTTTACAATTTTAACTAGTTTGATGAAAATTCATTCATTTTTGGTTAAAATGGATTTTTTGACTGAAACTATAACTATGCCATTTTTGCTTGAAAATTTGTCTCTTTTAGTTGAAAATTCATGTATTTGATGGAAAATTCCTTTTTGACGTTAGGAAATTAATCTCCTTGGTGAAAAATTTATTTTTTTGGTTAAACGTTTCCCTAGATTGATAATTTTTTCAAAAATAATTATCTTCTTGTAGGAACGAATGCTTTCAATAATCTTTCAAATGGTATTTTCTTGGATTTTCACGTCCAGAAACATGTCCAGGATCCTCCGAGGTTCCTGGACAGACATTTCCAGCTGGAAAATGATTTTAGTTGAAAAATACACTTTTTCAATTCTTGGTTAAAAAATTTAATTTGAGTTGATTTTTCGGGCAAAATAATAATTTCTTAAATAAAAATCTAACTTGTTTTTTATTGCTGAAAATTAATTTCCTTCAGCGTAAAATTCTCGCATTTTGTTGAATAAATATTCACGAAAATGTAATACTTTTGCTTGAAAAGATTTAACTCCTGCTGGATTTAACTCTATGTTGTAATAACTTTAGATTTATTATTTTATTTACTGAAAATTCCTTTCGGTAAACATTTCTATTTGTACAAATTTTAGTTAGTGAAACTAATTTTTTTAGTAAACATTCGCCAAATTCCTGCACGGGAGCCGTCAAAATTACCTGTGCAGAATCGTATGCAGAATCGCATGCAGATTCGTGTCCAGAAACATGTCCAAGATCCTCCGAGGTTCCTGTACAAGAATTTTCCGCTGGGATAAATAACCTTCCAATAATCTTTCAAATGGTATTTTTCTTGGATTTTCATGTCCAGAAACATGTCCAGGATCCTCCGAGGTTCCTAGACAGGAATTTTCAGCCAGAATAAATGCTTTCAATACTCTTTCAAATGGTATTTTCTTGGATTTTCATGTCCGGAAACATGTCCGGGATCCTCCGAGGTTTCTGGACAGTAATTTACAGCTGGAATTAATACTTTCAATAATCTTTCAAATGATAGGTCTCCTACTTTCGCGTCCAGAAACATGTGCGGGATCCTCCGTTGTTCCTGGACAGGAATTTTCAGCTGGAATGAATGCTTTCAATAATCTTTCAAATGGTATTTTTTTCACTTCCGCGTCCAGAAATATGTCCAGTATCCTCCGAGGTTCCTGGACAGGAATTTTCAGCTGAGATTAATGCTTTCAATCATCTTCTAAATGGTAGTTTTTCTACTTTCACGTCTAGAAAGATGTCCAGGATCCTTCGAGGTTCCCCTACAGAAATTTTCAGCTGGGATAAATAACCTTCCAATAATCTTTCAAATGGTATTTTATTGACTTTCGCGTCCAGAAGATGTCCAGGATCCTCCGAGGTTCCTGGACAGCAAATTACAGCAGGAATGAATGCTTTCAATAATCTTTCAATTGGTAGTTTTTTCACTTCCGCGTCCAAAAACATGTCCAGGATATTCCGAGGTTCCTGGACAGGAATTTTCAGTTGGGACGAATGCTTTCAATAATCTTTCAAATTATATTTTCCTTGATTTTCGCATTCAAAAACATGTACAGGATCCTCCGAGGTTCCTGGACAGGAATTTTCAGTTGGAATGAATGCTTTCAATAATCTTTCAAATAGTAGTTTTTTCACTTCCCCGTTCAGAAATATGTCCAGGATCCTCCGAGGGTCCTGGATAGGAATTTTCAGCTGGAATGAATGCTTTCAATAACCTTTCAAATGGTTTTTTCTTGGATTTTCATGTCCAGAAACATGTCCAGGATCCTCCGAGGTTCCTAGACAGAAATTCACAGCTGGAATGAATACTTTCAATAATCTTTCAAATGGTAGGTCTCCTATTTTCGCGTCCAGAAATATATGCAGGATCCTCCGAGGTTCATGAACAGGAATCTTCAGCTGGAATGAATGCTTTCAATAATCTCTCAAATGGTAGTTTTTTTTTACTTTCGCGTCCAGAAACATGTCCAGGATCCTCCGAGGTTCCTGGACAGGAATTTTCAGCTGGAATGAATTCTTTCAATAATCTTTCAAATGGTGTTTTTTTACTCCCGCGTACAGAGACAAGTCCAGGATCCTTCGAGGTTCCTGGACAGGAATTTTCAGCTGGAACGAATACTTTCAATAATCTTTCAAATGGTAGGATTCCTATATTCGCGTCCAGAGATATGTCCAGGATCCTCCGAGGTTCCTGGACAGGAATTTTCAGCTGGGATGAATAAGGTTCAATAATCTTTCGAATGGTAGTTTTTTTACTTCCGCGTCCAGAAACGTATCCAGGATCCTCCGAGGTTCCTGGACAGAAATTTTCAGCTGGAATGAATTCTTTCAATAATCTTTTAAATGGTGTTTTTTTACTCCCGCGTCTAGATACAAGTCCAGGATCCTCCGAGGTTCCTGGACTTGAATTTCTAGCTGGGATGAATGCTTTCAATAACCTTCCAAATGGTAGTTTTTGTACTTCCACGTCCAGAGACATGTCCAGGATCCTCCGAGGTTCCTGGACAGAAATTTTCAGCTGGAATGAATGCTTTCAATAATCTTTCAAATGGTAGCTTTTTCACTTCCGCGTCCAAAAACATGTACAGGATATTCCGAGGTTCCTGGACAGGAATTTTCAGTTGGGACGAATGCTTTCAATAATCTTTCAAATTATATTTTCCTTGATTTTCGCATTCAAAAACATGTACAGGATCCTCCGAGGTTCCTGGACAGGAATTTTCAGTTGGGATGAATGCTTTCAATAATCTTTCAACTAGTAGTTTTTTCACTTTCCCGTTCAGAAATATGTCCAAGATCCTCCGAGGTTCTTGGACAGGAATTTTCAGCTGAGATGAATGCTTGCTTTCAATAATCTTTTAAATGGTAGTTCTTCTACTTTCGCGTCCAGAAAGATGTCCAGGATCCTCCGAGGTTCCTGGACAGGTATTTTCAGCTGGGATGAATAAGCTTCAATAATCTCTCAAATGGTATTTTTTTCACTTCCGCGTCCAGAGACATGTCCAGGATCCTCCGAGGTTCCTGGACAGGAATTTTCAGCTGCAACGAATACTTTTAATAATCTTTAAAATGGTAGGTCTCCTATTTTTGCATCCAGAAACATGTGCAGGATCCTCAGAGGTTCCTGGACAGGAATTTTCAGCTGGAATGAATGAATAAATATGAATGAATGAATAACCTTCCAAATGGTAGTTTTTGTACATTCGCGTCCAGAAACATGTCCAGGATCCTCCGAGGTTCCTGGACAGGTATTTTCAGCTGGCATAAATAAGCTTCAATAATCTTTCAAATGGTAGTCTTTTCACTTTCGCGTGCAGAATCATTTCCAGGATCCTCCGAGGTTCCTGGACAGGAATTTTCAGCTTGTATAAATGCTATCAATAACCTTCCAAATAGTAGTTTTTTTACTTCCGCGTCCAGAAATACGTCGAGGATCCTCCGAGGTTCCTGGACAGAAATTTTCAACTGGAATAAATG
>CAKNXH010002273.1:405844-416054 GCA_932178445.1 Andricus quercusramuli | reverse complement strand
TGGTAAAACCTGTCCCAAAACGTGGTCTCAAAATATTGTAAGTTAAATTTTGTTGTTAAAAATTTAACACTTTCGTAAAAAATTTATCTCTTTTGTTAATTCCATCTTTTTGGCCGTGATATCAACTGATTCGTTGAAAATGTATAATTTTTTATACAAAATACATCTTTCTTGGTAGAAAATGAAATTTTTTGTTGAAAATTATTGTATTTGGTTGGGGGGGGGGGGATGAGGAATTGTCAGAAAAAGCGTTATTTTCTGAACGGGCCCAAACTAGTTGAAAGAAACCAGTTAGCCCCGATCACTCGATACTAGATAAGAATTTCTGCATCTCCCTGATGATGACGAAGGAAGAACGAAGAAATAAAGGATGTCTCTGGAGAAATGAAGGTAGGCATTGGCGAACCGACAGGAGGAGGTGCCGATATCTGGACCCTAATTTATCACCCAGCTCAGCATAGCTTCAGCTATAGTGGGCCTGGAAGAAGGCCCCAAGACTGGGACTCATTCTCGATAGATAGTCGATACGTGCTCTCTGTAGTGTACAATAAAGAATAAACTATATAGCATATCATAAGGGGAGGTAGAAGGTAGCCAAAAGCCAACTCAACGGTCGTAGGAGCCAGAGGCAGGCAGGGGCCCTGATCGGGGCCTCATTACCACGCCTCCGCACTTCCTAGTCATTATCTGGTGGGTCTGATTTCGTGATCGGTCCAAATTCCACGGACATTCCTCGGATGGTAGGGTATTCGGAACTCGGAATTCGGACCCGTTCTGTATTAGTTCCCTTTCAGGGTCAGTTGGGTTCATCAGCTAATTTCCAATCTCGTGAATGATCTTCTGAAATTAATTAGAAGACTGAGCTACTCTAGTTTAGTTCAGGCCTGTCCAGCGAGGAGAAATTTACGAGGTCCAGATGGTGCATTTCCACTTACACTTTTCTTTGCTCGCTCGAGGGAGTTCGGGTTGGTTACTTTTGTGAAGTGGAGAGTGGAGGTGGAAAACTCATATCTGGGATTTGAGTCGCGTTGAAGAAAATTTTGAGCAAAGACAGGCCAGTCCAGCGAGGAGAAATTTACGAGGTCCAGATGGTGTATTTCCACCTCCACTTTTCTTTGCTCGCTCGAGGGAGTTCGGGTTGGTTACGTTCGTGAAGTGGAGAGTGGAGGTGGAAAACTCACATCTGGGATTTGAGTCGCGTTGAAGAAAATTTTGACCAAAGACAGGCCTGTCCAGTGAGGAGAAATTTACTCAAGTCCAGATAATGTATTCTCGATTGTTTTTTGGTATTTTGTAAATGCTATAACTACGGTAATTGTTCTTTTATCAAAAAAAGTCATCAAAAAATATATTTTGTTCGCCTTTCTGAGCACTATTAATATCCGTCCATAGAATTTTCAAATATTGGGAAAAAGTGTTCTAAAAAATTTTCAAAATGTGCTCACTTTTTGAATTTCCATCCAAAATGGCTGACTGACGAACTTGACCTTCATTTTAGGACACTCAAAGAGTATACGAAAGCCCAATCTAATAGGTTGATTTTTTTTTAATAGGTTGAATTTAAAAAATTAATTTTTTAATAGTTGAACCAAAAGATATTTTTTAACAAAAATGTTTAATTTTTAAGAAAGTAGATAAATGTTCAACTAAATAGTAACATTTTCGAATAAAAAAATGAATTTTTAGCCAAGAAAGATGACTTTTCTACCATAAAAGATGAATTTCAAATCCAAAAGGACGGGTTTTAAACAAAAACCTACAAATATGAATTTTTAACCAAAAAGATGAATTTTCCACCAGAAGACGAATTTTTAACAAAATACATGGATTTTCACCCAATTTTCACACAATGATTTTTCCACTAAAAAGTATGAGTTCGCAATTAAAAATAATTATTAAATTTTCGGATTAAAAAATTAATTTCTAAACGAAAAAAAACAACAAATTTTCAACCAAATAAATTTAACCAAAAAAGACGAATCTTTTGAAAAATAGTTGAATCCTCAACCGAAAGTCGAATTTTAAACTAAAAAGTTGACTTTTTAACTAGACAGGATAATTTATAATGAAATTGTTTAAATTTCAACAAAGATGAATTTTCGAAGAAAAAGGAAAAATTCCGGTTCCCAGTTGAAAAGATTAATTCCTAACCAAAAGAGAAACAGATTCGAATCAAAACAATCAATTTGTTGACTGGAGATAAATTTTCATCCAAGAAGATTAATTTAAAAACAGATCAGTTTTCTATATAAGAAGACGATTTTCCAACAAAATAGTTCATTATTCAACCAGAAAGATACGTTTTTTAACAAAAATTATTAATCTTTAACATAAAAAATGAATTTTTAACAAAGTAGTTCATTACATTTTTGGTTTGGAAATTTATCCATTAGGAATTAGAAAAATAACTATGTTGTTAAAAATTTATATTTTTTATTGTTCAAAATGAGTCTTTTCGTATAAAACTAATTTTCTTAGTTAAAAACGTCATGTTTTCATTTGAAAATGTAACTATTTTGTCGAAAATAATTATCTTTTGGCCAAAAACAGGCCTGTCCAGCGAGGAGAAATTTACTCACAGTCCAGATATTGTATTTCCACCTCCACTTCCCTTCGCTCACTCGAAAGCGTTTGGGTTGGTTACGCTCGTGAAAAGGAAAAGTGGAAAAGTCACATCTGGGATTCGAGTCGATTTGAGGAAATTCCTGGAATTTCTCCTCGCTGGGCAGGCCTGGTTTAGCGCATACGCGCAGCGACAGATATAATGCTAAATTTTTAATGAAAAGTCATGGAATGAATTTTCAATAAAATAGTTGAATCTTCAAACAAAGGAAGATTAAATTGTAACAAAAATGTGGAATAATCCAATTTTTATTTAAAAAAATTTATTTTTAATACAAAACCAGGATTTTTAACAAAACATATCAATTTTCAACCAAATAGTAGAATTTTCAAGCAGAACGATCTGATTCTAACCAAAAAAATGAAAGTATCTAATAATTTTTATTGAAAAAAATTAATTTTTCAATATTAGATTTCAATACAAAACAGATGAATTTCCTATCAAATGATTGTATTTTCTACTAAATCAGGAATTTTCAACAAAAATTTATTTTAAATTCAGAAAATTAATTTTATACTGAAATATACGAATCCTACACAAAATATATACATTTTTGACAAAATAGTTGGATTTTTAAACTAGAAAAGACAAATTTTCAACCAGAAATGGAATAATTGAATTGTCAATTGGAAAATCAATTATCAATAAGTAGAGAAAGAAATTTCAACAAAACATTTGATTTTTCTACCGAAAGATTAAATTTTCTACTAAATAAATGAATTTTCTAAGAAATAATTGCATTTTTTATCAAGTCATTGAATTTTGAAGCAAAAAGAAAATTTTTCTAGGCAACAGTTGAATTTTCAAACTAAAAAATATTAATTCTTAACCAAAATGGAAAAAATTAAGTTCTTATTTTGAAAAGATAATTTGCACGAAAAGGACAAATTTTTAACAAAATAAAGATATTTTCAAAACAAATAGTTGAATTTTCAAACTAAAAAAAGATCTGCATCCAACCAAAAATTTAATAATTAGATTTTCATTAAAAAACTTGATGTTTAATAAAATTTTTTTCATCAATATCGTTGGATTTTTTCCCAAATAATTTAATGTTTCATCAAATCATTTGAGTTTCCATCAAAATGTTGAGTTTTCAAGTCAAAATATTGAGTTTCTACTAAAAAGATTAAAATTCAACCAAAAATAGTTGCATTTCCATCTAAAAATATCAATTCTTTTATTAAAACTTTTTTTCTGTAATTTCTTCGCGACCACAAGAAAATGACAGATAAAACGACCGGCAAAATGACAGGAAAACGACAGGCAAAACGACAGCCGAAAATGAGTGGCCCTAATTGGCCATAATTTATAATAATATCGTGTGAACATCATAAATTATCGACAACTTGCAGATTTATTCGTGAACTATTTGAATTTTCCTGTAAAGCTTAAAAAATCATTAGCAAAAGAAAACTATTATGGGAATTTTCATGATGAAACACCTTTTTGTAGCTTGTGTCTAATTCCGAATTATCTTCCAACACATCAATTGTGGACTGTGTTCGATTTGCCATTTTAAAGCCTTCTTATCCTTACAAACTATTTTGAACTTTTTTCATTCCCTTAACAAGTTCACTGCATGCTCTCAATTCCATGATCCAACAAAGAATGGTGTTGCCACGCGCATCTAAAAAAAAGTGCACCAATCAAAGCGTCCCAGGTTGCGCGTGGCGAAGCCCATACTTTGTTGGATCATGGAATTGAGAGCACGCAGTGAACTTGTTAAGGGAATGAAGAAAGTTGAAAATAGTCTGAAATTGTTGCCCGTGGTACTTAAGTTTAGCGCTTTGTAAGGATAATTTCTTTTGCTACTGATTTTTTAAGCTTCACAGGAAACTTCAAATAATTCAAGAATAAATCTGCAAGTCGTCGATAATTTATAATGTTCACACGATATTATTATAAATTATGGCCAATTAGGGCCGGTCACTTTCGGCTGTCATTTTGCCTGTCGTTTTCCTGTCACGCATTATTTTGCTAGACAGTACAAATCAAATTTTGAAAGGAATGAATTACCCACCTTGGGTAACCGACCGTTCGATTTATCAGAGTTGGTTCGCCCTCGCAAGGTCGTGTTGCAAATATCTGCGAGATTCCTGTTTCCTAAGCGAAGATCGGCTTCCTGTGATTTCACGTTTTGCGAACTCACGTGGCTCTGGTTCACCTTGTGTTCGAAACAAGTGCGATCTAATGCGTGAACAATGTTAACTGATGAGATAACCGTGGCACAAGAACAATGGTGAGTTGGTTTCATAGGGATGAAAACAGAGGTAGATAGGAGACAAGAAAGAGGAAAAAAAGAGTGGCAGAGAGAGAGAGAGAGAGAGAGAGAGTAAAAAATGAGAAAAAACAATGGAGCCTATTAGCATCTACCTGAGTCTCGTGCGCCTCTCTTTTCTTTTCTTTTTGCTCTTCTACTCAGTGACTCCAACTTTGGCATGTTGAGCTACTGCGCTTGCCCGGCGCAGCGGCCCTCATTGGTCGCTATTGGCGCGCGATTTAAACCTGGTATAATTAACAATTATTGAAATTAAAGTAGATAATTATTATAGATTGCACATTAATATCAGAAATTACATAATTTGCTATGTAACGTTAGAAAAACATACTCATCCGTATATTTCGTTTATAAGTTGGTCTTTGGAACTGAAAAAATAAACTATCAATTACAAAATATACGCATTATTATTTTTTTCTAATCTTAAATCACAAATTAGGTAATTTCTAAAGATAATGTGCAATTTACAATAATAATATACTTTAATTTCAATAATTGTTAATTATACCCGGTTTAAATCGCGCGGCGACAGCGACCAATGAGGGCTACTGTGCCGGGCAAGCGCAGTAGCTCAACATGCCAAAGTTGGAGTCACTGCTTCTACTACAGCGGCTCACACACTGCGCATGCGTCGTATCAGTAGCCTCATTGGATGTTGATCGCGCGCTTATTTAGAATGATTAAATATGCAAATCAATTTTTCACAATATATAATAATCTTGAAGTAAAAAAAAATATTATGAATGATTTAAAATTTACATTGCTGAAAAAGGTAAATTTACTTTTTGTTTAAAGTTTACATTTTTCTGTTGAAAAGTCTACTGAAATTCTTTTGGATGAAAATTGAACTATTTTTTTGAAAATTTCTTTTTCTGATTTAAAAATTCACCAGGATTAGAAGAACTTTCATTCTTCGTGGACAAAAATGCAACTGCTTGGTTGAAAATTTAACAATCTTATTAAAAAGACGTATTTTTTTATTAAAAATTCGACTATTAAGCGAAAAATTTACTTATAATTTACAATTATTATTCCAGGGTTGAAAAGCCAACTCAAATCTTCTTGGATGAAAATTCAACTATATTTTTTAAGCTTTTTTTTTTTTAATTCATCTGTTTTAGAAGAAATATTCCTTCTTTTTTTAAAATAAAAATGCAACCGTTCGGTTGGAAATTGAACTCTCTTTTGAAAATTCGTCTTTCTGATGTTGGTGTTGAAAAGAGAACTAAAATCTTTTCTGGATGAAAATTCAACTGTTTTTTTTTTTTTTCAAATTGAAAATTCATCCGTTTCAAGAGAAATTTCATTTTTTTATGGATAAAAATGTAACTTTTTGGTTGAAAATGAAATAATTTTGTTAAAAAGTCATACTTTTGGTTGAAAATTCAACCGATTTGTTGAAAATTTAACTATTTCGTAGAAAATTCACTTTTCGTTTAAAATTTATATTTTGGTGTTAAAAAATGAACAATGTTCACAGAATTCAACTATTTCGTTAAAAATTCATCCCTTTTACTTGAAAATATTCGTTTTTTTGGATGGAAAATTCAATTTTGTTCGTAGAAACTTATTTTTTGTTCAAAAAATTCATATTTTGATCTTGAAAAGTTAACTGGAATCTTTTCTGGATGAAAATTCAACTATTTAAAAAAATTTGTTTTCTTTTTCAATAAAAATAATTCTGTTTTTAGGTAAAAATTCGTCTTTTCGATTAAAAATTCAATGTTTTTGTAGAAAATTAATTTCTTCATCTGAAAATTTAATTATTTAATTTTTGCAAATTACGTATTTTGTTGAAATTTCGTTTTTTTCATAGAAGATTAATCTTCTTGCCTGAGAATTCATCTTTTTAATTGAAAATTCATTTTTTCTTTAAAAATCCATTTTTTTTTTGTTGGAAATTGATTTTTTTTTTAATCTGAAAAACTAAACATTCCATTTTTATTGTAAATTTATCTTTTTGAGTTGAATATTTAACTATTTGGTTTTGAATTTATGTCTTTTTAAAAAAATTGATATATTTTCAATTAAAAATTGATCATTTTGGTTGAAAATTAAAATATTTTGTTAAAATTTCGTTTTCTGGTAGAAAATGAATTCTCTTCATTGAAGACTCATCTTTTTATTTGAAAAATAATTCTTTTTTTCCAAAAATTAATTATATTTTTGGAAAATTAATTGTTTCAACTGAAAATGTAAATATTCCATTTTTATTGTAAATTTTTCTTTTTGCGTTGAACATTCAACTATGTGATTTTTAATTTATGTATTTTGTTGAAAATGTATATTTTTAAATTAAAAATCGATTATTTTGGTTGAAAATTCACGTATTTTTTGAAGTTTTGTTTTTGTTTTTAGGAAATTATTTTTCTTGCTTGAAAACTCATCTTTTTGGTTGAAAACTCATTTTTTTTTTAAATTAATTTGTTTTACTGAAATCTTAATGAATCCATTTTTATTACAAATTTTTTTCCACTTTAAGATTCAACTTCTTGGGTTTAATTTCACGTATTTTGTTGAAAATTTACATTCTGAATTAAAAATTGATAATTTTGATTGATAATTCAACTATTTTCTTAAAATTGCGTTTTCTGGTAGAAAAATAATTTTTTTCATGGAGAACTCATCTTTTGCGTTAAAGATTCTTTTTTTCATGAAGAAAATTAATTTGTTTAGCTGAAAATTTATTTATTTCATTTTTGGTAAAAATTTGTCTTTCTCGGTTAAGAATTCACGTATTCTTTAAAATTTCGTTTTTTTGGTAGGAAATAATTCTTTTTACTTGAAAACACAACTTTTGGTTAAAAACAATTTTTTTTTTTGGTCGAAAATTAATTTCTTTATCCGAAAAATTAATTATTTGATTTCTGGCAGCCTTTCTCCGTTGAAAATGCACATATTTTGTTCAAATTTCGTTTTTTTTTTGTTGAAAATTAATCTTCTTGCTTGCAAACTCATACTTTTGTTTGAAAATACTTTTTTTTTGTAGAAAATCTATGCAATTTTTTTTTGGTTTCATTTTTTTATTGTAGAAAATTATTCTTCTTGCCTGGAAACTTATTTCTTTAATTGAAAATTATTTTTTTTTTTAGAAAATAATTTCTCCATCGAAAACTAAAAAGTAATTTTGAAGAGTCTTTTCTGAATTTTATGGAAGTGAAATAAAAATTTAAATGGCAAATTATATAAAAAACTTTATAATACAAATATGAAAATAGTGCCCCTGAAATAAACATTTTTCTCCTTTTTACTCTTAAAAATCCATAAGAAATAATATTTTCTTTCCTTAAAACTGATTATAAAAATATTTAATAAAAATCTCTTTATATTGAAAGAAAATGTTTCGAAGAAGGAAAATGTGATTTTTCATGGATTATTAAGGGTGGAAAGGAAAAAAATGCTTATTTTGATGGCACTATTTTCCATATTTACATAATATAAAAAAATATAATAAATTAAATTAAAAAAAAAATGTTCAGGCTTTGTACTGCTCGAATGGTAGTTTCACATTGAAAAATCAGAAAAATTATTTTTTTGGACAATCCTAATACAGATTATTAAGAGTTGTTTCCCTTGTTGTTTATTTTTTATTTTTTATCGAAATGCGTGCATTTCAAACAGGAGAGGGGAGTGGGGAGTTGTGGGCCACGTTTTGTTTTCAAGAATTAAAATCTCTGAACATCGATAAATTGTCAATGTATGAACTGGTATTTGTAGTAAACTTGTCAATACATCAACTGGAGACCACAATTAATGAAATTCGTGAATGCGCAAGAAATATTTAGGATGACGTAAATCTTATAAAAATCGATATTTGTGATTTAGGTGGGGAGTTGTGGGCCATGACAAAAAATTAAAGAAACTGGCATATTCCAGTAGTTTATCTTTATTAAAGTTGCAGTAAATAAATATTAATGATTTAAAAAAAATTTTTTAAAAATTATTCTGATTCACAATGTATGCAAGTGTAATATCCGGTCCTCATGTTGGCACATATTTCAGGTGCGCAGCACCATCGCACATGTTGCAGTGAACTGTGTTGTTCCGATTAAAAATGTTTGGCATTGTGCCCTTGCAGATGATGCAAAAGTCTTTTCAGAACAAGAGAAAAGAAGTTTCACTTAGAAAATTGAAATACACATTAAGAACGTTTGGCCCACCACTCCCCACTAATGGTGGACCAAAATTGTTTGATTGAATTTAAAGCCAATTGCTCAAGCACTAAGTTAGCTCACAAAAGAGAGTCTTTTGGCTGTGGTTAAAGCAGTCCTACCACCCACAACATGGCGGAGATTGAGGTGGCCCACGACTCCCCACGGCCCACAACTCCCCACCGTCTCCTACTCAATCCTTGATTTTGGCGAAAGTAGATTTTTCTCGAGAAAAATGGCGAGTGAGGCTGAAATTGCTGGAGAAATCACGAAGCCCGGAAGCGTCATGAGGATCGTGAGAGAATATTTGAGGGCAGCTTGGCGAATATTCGCGATCTCGCGACGTGAAATGAAATCGAGCGGAGGATCACTCTTGAAATTCCGCGACATCAGCCACCATGGATGGTCGATTTCTCGGTTTCTCTCTTTTTGAAAAATCATGGGTCGTGATTTTTCCACGATCTGGTCGTGCCTCGTTGAAAACTGGCAATGCGCAAATCGCAGCCCAAATTGGCGAGAACCGAACCTCTGTACGAAATAAGTCCTCAGGCGACGCATGCTCTCAGGAAAAGGCTCCTTTTGCTCAGCAAATCGACTTTCGTCGACTGCTCGAAAGCGTTTTTCGATAATCACGGGTTTGCCGAGACCAGCTCAATTATCCTTTGCATAAAAATTGAGACATTTTTCTAGAATCTTTTGAAAAATATAGCAAAGTTCAAAGTTCATTTTATCAAAAATTCATTCCTTGGATGCCGCGAAAACAGATTTCAAAAAATAGTTCTTCGCCTTGCGCATGCCACTACGTTTTTTATGATTATGATAATAATAATAATAATAATAATAATAATAATAATAATAATAATAATAGATCTTTATTAAGATGCCAACAACATATACAAAGTATTCAGAAAATATTGAAAAATATTGTAAAGTTCAAAGTTCATTTTACCACACATTTATTTCACGAATGCCGCAAGCACAGATTTCAAAAAATAGTTTTTGGCCTTGCGCACGCCACTACGTTTCTATGATTATGATCACACCAGCTAAATCATCCTTTGCATAAAAAGTGAGGCATTTTCTTACAATCTTTCGAAAAAATATTGTAAAGTAAGTTCATTTTCTCAAAAATTAATTTTACGAATGCCGCAAGAA
>CAKNXH010002273.1:378841-405834 GCA_932178445.1 Andricus quercusramuli | reverse complement strand
ATTGTCAAGTAAGTTCATTTTCTCAAAAATTAATTTTACGAATGCCGGAAGAACAGATTTCCAAAAATAGTCGTTGGCCTTGCGCACGCCAATACGTTTTCAATGATTATGCTCGGACAAGCTTAATTATATTTCACATAAAAAGTGAGACATTTTCCGCAATCTTTTTAAAAATATTGTAAAGTAAGTTCATTTTCTCCTAAATTTATTTTACGAATGCCGCAAATATAGATTTCCCAAAATCATGATCATGCTTAGGCCAGCACAATTATTTGTATACAAAGTGGGACATTTTGTCCACAATCTTTGGAACATTCTGCTAAATTGTATAATTATTCTCTCAAAAATTCATTTTACGAATGCGGCAAAAATATATTTCCGAAAATTGCTTTTGGCCTTGCGCACGCCACAACGTTTTCATTTTTTCGGTTTTTTTTTTCATAAGGTTATATAAGTATAATTTTCATAAGTGCCTGAGAAAATTCAAAAATAATTTTAAAAATTTAGAATAGTTGAAATCTAATTTCCAACGAAAAAGTTAATCCGTAAGTAAAATTTTTCATTTTCAACCAAATGATGAATTTTCAACGAAAAATGTAATAGTTGATATTTCATTTCGAAAATATTTTTATTTTAAATTATAGACAGTTGAATTCAACCAAAAAAGACTATTTTTCCACAAAATACTTGAATCTTCAAGATAGAAAGATTTTCCAGGCATTAAAAAAATTTTACAGCTAAGACGAATTTTCAACAAAATATACAAAATTTCAACCAAATAGTTAAGTTTCCAACCAAGAATATTATTTTTTACCATCAAAATTAATTTTTATCAAAACACTTGATTTTTTACCAACTGGTGAAAAAGATCAATTTTTAAAGAACTAGTGGAGTTTTCAAACACCATGATAAACTTTCAGGTAAAAAAAAATAATTGTCGACAAAAAAACAATTTTTAACAAATTAAATATTTAAATTTCCACTTTGAAAAATTAATTTTCACCTGAAAAAACGAATTATCAACTGAAAACTTAAATTATGAAAAAAAGATATCAATAAAATACATGAATTTTCAACTACAAAAGACGAATTTTGATCAAAAATAAAAAAGTTGAATTTTCAGTTAAAAAAGTGAAATTGAAATGAAAATACAAATTTTCAACAGAATACACGAAATTTAAACAACTAGTCGAGTTTTCAAGTAAGTAAGCTCAAATTTTCAATAAAAAATTTCCAACAAAAAAAAATTTTCAACCAAAATTTAAAAAAATTAAATTTTACGTTAAAAAAATTAATGCTCAACAAAAGGAAACCATTTTTCGAAAAAATATATGAATTCTTGAAGAAGTAATTGAATTTTTAATAAAATATTTCGAATTTCCAACAAAATAGTTGAATTTTCAAATTCTCACTTTTTAACAAAAAATTGAACATTTTAATACATGCAAAATGCAAATACAAAATACAAATTCCAGTTGAAAATCCCATTACATTAGTTAAAAATTCATCTTTTTCGTTGAACATTTATTTTTTTAACTAATTTCCAATGGCTCAATTTTTGGTTGCAAAATTATCATTCATAGTTGAAAATTCGACATTTTTGGTTTAAAGGTCAGGTCTTCCAGTTGAAATTTTATCATCTGAATTGAAAATTCCTGACTTTCTTCGGAAATATAACTTTTTTTTTGAAAGTCATCATTTTGTTGGTTGAAAATAATAATTATATATTTTTTTTATTGCAAATTTAATTACTCTTCCAATTAAATATTCCACTATTTCAGTTGAAAATTGATCTCTCTGGTTGAACATCAAATTTTTCAACTAAAAATTGAGCTATTCAATTTTTGGTTAACAATTCATCTTTTTTAGTTCAAATTTCATGTATTTTATTGAAAATTCGTCTTTTTTGTGGAAAATTAATTTGACTGCAAATTTAACTATTCCATTCTTTGATTAGGAACTGATCCTTTTTTATACAAAAATCGGAGAGCTTTTCTGTTCAAATTCATATTCTTAAAACATTAGGAAAACAGTGAAAATGCTTTATTGCGAAAAAATGTAATACTTAAAAAAAAAGATTCATACTGATGTTCATTTATTATTGGTGCATAATATGACATATAAAAAATTAATAATATATAAACAATAATCAATTGTTGAAAGAATTACTTTAATGAATTTGCGTTAATTATCACCTTAATAAGTAAAAAGTGGACAAAAAGTTAAAAATCTTAGAAAAAACCGCAATTATCTAGCATCACCATAAGGAAAGATAGTTAGAAACAATAATAATATATTCAAGATATTGTATATGTTGAATGGCATTAGTTATTATCTCACTCTAATTGATAAGTAGAAGAAAAATGGAAAATTTCAAGAAGAACCGCAATTTCCAAGCATTATTCCAACAGAATATTATTTTATATAATAATACATTATCCGAACAATTACTTTTGTGACCTTCAGTTGATTCTTATATTCCCTTGCTTTAACTAAAATGTTGAAAGCAAGTTGAAAAATTCAGAAAAAACTGTGACTTGCGGGGAAAATGCAGAAGCATGCCGTCCTTCGGTCGCTCCATGCCCACAGAGTGCACAGAATAAAATTCATGCTACGTTTACTTTTTCATGTAATTACCGGTTACATAAAACATCTCGACCTGACTTCGCATTGCAATCATTATATTTCAGTTTTAAATTCTTTTGAAATTATTATTGTAGAGGATCGGGATTTATATTGCGAACTATAAAACACCCTGCTATTGTGCGGCGAGCACCGACTGGAACTTCATTAATTTCTTCTCGGGTCAATGCATTAACCATGCCGCTTGCCATATTTATTTTCGCCCGTCTTTTCCTGTGACTGCTATTATCATGTGTATACAATCCAGCAAGAGAATTATGAGTCTCCAACATAGCAAACACGTCGCCATCGAATGTGGATAATACAATTTGTTCTTGGGTTGGCAAGGGCGTATATATATTTTTCCGTAATTGCAGTTCAAGTGGTTTATTTGCAGGGAATGTGTATCTTCGAAGCTCAAATATGCGGTGTGACTTCGCCAAGGAGATAATCTGGATAAATCTAAGTTGTTCCAGTCCACATCCCGCTCCACCAAAAGTAGGGAGCCTTGTAGGAGGAACCATTGAGCTGGCAGGAGGAACCATGGTCTTGGCAGGTGGAACTCTGGGCCTGGCAGGAGCAACCATGTGTCTGGCAGGAGGAGATCTAGACCTTACACGAACGGGAGCCTCGGCAGTCGGACATCTGGACCTGGCCCGAAGAGGAGGCTCTACAGGAACAAGAGACCTCTCAAGTGATTGATTTCTTTCAAAAAAATGATATGAAGAAGAAGGTCGGCCATGAGGAACACCGGGAATAGGTTCGCCATTAGGTAAACAATCAAACTGTGAACTTAAATCTGCAACAAGGAAGAGGGGATTACAATTTTTTTAAAGTACGTTGGTATTTCATGAACCCCTTGTTACAATATTGTGAGGCGAGTGGATTAACTCCCAGATCACTCAGATTCAGCTGATGACTCAGCAACAGCTTCTCGCCTCACAACAAGAAAAACTGATCTGAAGATAAAACATAAGTAAAACATTTGTTTGGTTTCGGCTCGTCTCCAATAGAGGGCGCCACTTGAGGGCCGTCGAGGTCCCTCTCGTCGACTGTTGCGCGTCTACTCCCCCCAGTTACTCTTCCCGCTTCGCTCCGAACGGACGTGCGTGGGCGCGTATGTGGCTACGCGATAGGCCTCAGCCGGGCAGTGCTCCCAACGCGGGCACCTTGCACTACTGCGCATGCGATGCAAATGGCTTTTCATTGGCTGCCGTTCGCGCGCTCATTTGAAATGTTAACAAATTCCATTTTCAAATTGATAATTAATAATTAGAAATAATCATATTTTAACATGTTTAAGAGGTATGTGGATGGTTTTTAATATATTCTGAGCATTGGGTTAAAAAATAAAATGATATTTCCGAAAAGGAAGAATATTATGTAATATAATGTTATCTTTGTTTAATTTTTAACATCTAATGCTCAGAATATATTAAAAATCACCCATGTACCACTTGAAATTGTTCAATAAATCATTCTCGATCATAAATAGTGAATAAAAAAAATTGTACTTTTTAACGTTTCAAATAAGCGCGCAAATGGCAGCCAATGAAGCGCCTTATGCATCGCATGCGCAGTAGTGCAAGGTGCCCGTGTTGGGAGCACTGCAGCCGGGCAGTCCGCTTTATCAGTTACTCGTCGTGTGTCATCCAACGGGGACGTGCGGTCGTCCGGTGCGAGTGTTGTGGTGTAGTGTGGTGTAGTGTGGTTCTACCAAATAAACCAAGATCTCAATAACATTATTTGGCTCCTATTGCTTCTTGAGCTTCCGTCACCCCCCTCCTTCCAGCATGAACAAATCATGCTTTCACGGGGAAATTTCACGGGGGAAAGTCCGAGAATTTCTAAAAGGAATTTTTTCTGACGAACGGTTGTGAGACGTGGCCATAGCTGTGATTTACCGCGGTTCTACTGGGGGCTATAGACATTTTTCAGATGGCGGTTGCTCTTAGTGGGACCCTGGGGTGGTTTTTCAACTCTTTTTTTGATTATATATACTATATATAAAATTATTATATTCACCAATCGAATTGAAGATGATTGAGAGGGTGAAAACCAGAATATAAACGACACTCATTTTTGCCAAGCAGAGGAAAGACTGATTAATATATATATATTCTGCAGTCGTTATCTTATAGCATATATACGTCAAGCTTATCCTTCTGGAATATTTACACTTCATCAGTCAGCCTTGGCCAGTTTTAGCCAGATTTTATTTTGTTTTAATTTATTTTCTCAAAAATGGATTTTACACATGCCGCTTGAACGAACTGATTTTCAAAAATAGTTTTTCGTGCTGCGCGCGCCACTACATTTTTTAAGATTATTTGGGAAGCAGTGAACAATCACGAAAGTGGTAAAAAAATTTATTTCTGTTTCTATTATGAATATTGATAATATAAATTTATTGAAATTATACATTTTTCAGGGTAGTTGAGGATTGAATGCTTTCACGATAATTCATTATGATATATTGGAATTTAAAACTTTAAAGCTTTTTCGGGTTTCAATCATGTGCGAAACTATGAATGTTGCCGACGTTTCGTGAACGTTGCAGTTCACTTCTTCAACGCTGACCTGAAACTGAAGTTTCAGGTTATGATGTTCTTTCATATGTATTCTATGCGATGCCTGTGATTGGTCAGAGTGCCCCATGGTGGGGTCTGGTTGAACTTGATTGGCCAATCAAGTCTTCTTTTAAAAACCAGGGAGCACGGAAAGTCAAATCGGATTGGTATTATGTCCATGGTCCCGATTGATGTTATCAGGGTGTTTTAAGATTTCAATTGCTTCTCTATGCTTTCTTTGAAGAATATCGTACTTTTTTGCGATGATGGTTGTTTTGACCAATAGGATGCTATGTGCTGTTTCGATATGATGCTCATCTAGTGCTGATTTCGTGAGATGTTTTAGCCTGAACTTACAGTCATAGTCCTTTACACGTTGGCTCCCCGCTCTCCCGGTTTCTTCAATATAAACATTACCTTAAGAGCAAGAGATTTCATGTACTTCCGGATCACAGAAATGTGCCTTTTTATCTTCAGGGTTGTTTAGAAGTTGGCCTATTTTCGCAGGTGGCTTAAATATAGTTTGGATGTTGTGTTTGTGAAAAATTCTTCCTATTTGTTCTGGAATACCATGAATGTAGGTTAGGATGGTCGTTTTTCTCCCTCTTTCTTTAGTAGGTTGTGTTGACGTGTTTTTTTGAGTGTATTTTCTTATTGCTTTATTAACCCTTTGCGCCGCGTATTCTTTTAAAAAACGAATTTTACTGTGATGTGAACATTAGGGGGTTTGCGGGGATACCGATCAGGGATCTAAAGGCAGATTATCAAAATTCAAAATGGCGGATCCAATTTTTGCCACCTGCGAAAATAGGTCAACATCTAAACCACCCTAGAGATGAAAAGACCTCTCAGTGATCTGAGAGTATATACAATTCCTTGTTCTTGCCGCAAAGTCTTTATTGGAAAAACCAGGAGGGCTATGAGCCAGCGTGTAAAGGAACATGAGAATAAAGCCAAGCTAAAACATTCCACGCAATCAGCACTAGCTGAGCATCATATCAAAATAGGACGTAGCATCTTACTTGACAAAACAACCATCATTGCAAAAAGTAATTAAGATGAATAAGATTTGTACCATATTTTTCAATATCGGAGTAAGCAATCCCAGGCCGAGGACCAGAAAAAATGTAGTATGCACGAGATCAGTGATGAAAATGTGTTGGTTAAAGTCGAAGAAGCTTAAAAAAAAAGAGAACTGACAATCACCAAATACAGTTATCGATGGTTTGACCCTTGATTTTAAAAGGTCTGTGCACAAATATGGTTCCAATATGGCCGTCTTGAAAATCATTGAAAGATGCGAATATTTTTTCAAAGCCATGATGTTCATATGTCAAGGGGTCTTCATGGTACTTATTTCGATTTTGTGCAAAAAAGCTTCGAGCTCAATATGGCGGTCAAAGTGTATGGACCATAGTTTCGATATATTTCTGAGTTTTTGGTATAAATTTAGACAACAATAATTTTACACATGTAAAAAATTATAAGGTTTTTCCGGTTCGTGCTTTTCCGGACCCGATCGAAAGGGCCCTTGGGGTGAGCAGGGCCGAAAAACCGGGTAGACGCTCCCGTTGACAAATTGTATTACACCATTGAAAGAAACTGGTTCCATTCCTTGTTTCTAATTCTGAAGACGTCAGCACGTAACATTTTGGTCCTTCGAGCCAGTTGTTTTACATCAAGAACGCGTATCTAATATAGTGAACTGGGTTCATGAAAATTTAAAGCATTGCCTTTGTAAGCTAACGGATAATCAGTGATATTGAAGCTACGGTAGTGACTGTTAGCTGCTTATTCTAAAACTAGTAAATTTCAGTCAGTTATTCCAAAACTAGCGAATTCCAACTAATTATTTAGAAAATAGTGATTCCAAAACTGTGAAAGTAGTGATTTCAAAGCTATTAGCTAATTAGTAATTTCAATATTATTCCCTGTGTAAAACGAGATTTTGAACCTATTGATTGTGATAATAATTTCAAATCAGTGACACTGGAGTTAGTGATACCAACAAACTAATTGCGAAAACGACACGTCAAAAGCAAACCATCAATTCCAGGAAGAAGGCACTCGACCAATTTTAAATCCGTAGTCTCACGGAAACTAAATTTTAAAATTGAATGGATTCTACAGAACGAGAGTATAAATGACTTTAGCTTTCAACCAGAGATGCAGAGAGGGAACTTCGAGACGCATTCAACGTAACATCGACGCAAGATCTGTCAAGAATCCGAGTTCCTATTTTACTATTTTTCCATTCCAATCGATCTTTTTCCTCTGTGTTTAATCGTTGTGAATATGCAATTTTTATCAATTCCATTCAAGACCGTGGCCCAACCAACTCTCGGGAACTTGAGAAAGCAACGAGGAAGTATCAAACGCCAGATAACCAATTTCGAAACCGCGTTGAATTTAGTAACTGATGAATCAGATTTAATAATCCTTGATTCAGAAGCGCGATTAAAAGACCACAATAACCTCTCGGATGTATTTTGATCGTATTTAAACTCATATCAAAGATCTACAACTGAACGAGGCAGAACTTGAAATTGACAACTACGAACATGATTCTGAAAGAACTTCATGCGATCATCATTTCTACGCGTTAAAATTAATTCCACACAATCTACTTCCGCCGCGGACTTAGGTTCAATTCAAGGACTTATTCATCCAAGCACCTCCGATGTAATTTCTCTTCACGAAAAAAAACTTTTAAGAACTTCGCGTTCGTAGAAAATCTTCGCAATGACATTCCGGGTCAACTTCCAGTTCATTTTTCATTGCACTTTCAACTTCCTACACCTACCTTTAGTGGTGACTATGACACATGGTTACCTTTCTATAATTCATTCAAATCAATGTGTCCTGACAACCATAATAGTCCAACTATAAATAAGTGTATGTACTTAAAAGCGCGTCTCAAAAGGAAAGTAGCGGATGTCATAGCTTCATTAGAAATCACTCAAGATAATTATTTGATTGCACGGGATCTCCTGAAAAACGTTTCGGCAACAGAAAATTCACTTTAAAGAGCGACTAATTTTCAACCTTCTCAAACATGCATGGCGACATTTTTATTAGGCCTGACCAAGTGTACCACTTTGACACCTTTGTCCATCAATAGATAATCGTTTCTGGTATTACTCCTGGGCAAGTCAGAATACTCATTGCTTGTTTATCACGCTCTCTAAATCAATCTCATCAGACAATGCAACTAATTTCGTCGGTGTCAATAAAGATTTAAAGGAGCTTCACAAACAGCTCGAATCCTTTAAACAGAATGATCAGTTAACACATTATTTAACGTAAAAGGGAATTGAATGGCACTTCATACTCCCTTGAGCTTCACATTCCGAGGCCTGTAGGAAGCATCTGTAAAATCATTTCAAAAGAGAAGCCGGAAATTCACTTTTGACATATGAGCAGCTTCATACATACTTGTTTCAGATTGAAGTTATCCTAAATTTACGTCCTCTCACTCCACTATTGCCTGATCCAAATGATTCGCTCCCTTCAACGCCAGGTCATTCTCTCGTAGATACCTCAATGAATTTCTTGCCACAAACAACCTGCGCAACACTCCAGCACACCGCCTGACTTGTTGGAAAATAATTTTTCCAAAGATTCATCTCTTTGGTTAAAAATTTCACTATTTTGTTAAAAATCAGTCTTATTTTTTGTTGAAAAATCATTTTTTATATGCGACTCCAAGTGTTCCATTCTTGGGTAAAAATTCATCATTTACAAGTTGAAAATTTAGGAATTTGGTAGAAATTTCATTTATTTTGTGGAAAATTCCTCTTTTTTGTTTCAATTTAACTGGCGGAAGATTATTTTTCCTATCGAAGATTACTTTTGTTGCTGAAAATGTTTTGTTAAAAATGATATTTTCCTTCATCCTAATCTAAAATCTCTACTATTCTGGTGTCCGTCTGAATACACCAGACTTGATTTTTTTTTCATTTTTAAGGAGAGCGTTTTGAAAATTGGAAGAGATTCTTGTTTTTGGCAACAGCTTTCTGCATCTATTCTAACCTCCAATCCCTACATTCAAATGTGGCAGTACTGCTCTGAAGACCTTTTTATTGATTTTTTATTCTTCAAATCACTTAACAATTTGCGGCATGTAAGAAAGTTTACAAGGAGTTGTTCATCTCGGAGAGTCGTGGGACCGGTACCTCTAGAGAAAAAGGTTCTCTAAGTACTTAAGGCTGTTGCTCTTGGTGGTTCGGAACCCACCTTAAACTGTAGGTCCCCCACCTACCACCAAGTAAGTGTGTGGGGTGTGTGTAAAGGAATAGGGAAGAGATACAAGAAAAATGTAAACCCTTAGGGGACACATCAGAAGCTTCCAAAAAAAAAGAAAGCTTACAAATAACACTTTATCTATAATATGATCGCGTTGTACCAAAGCAAATCACCAGACACCAACTGACAAAGTGACAATTTGAATTCGCCAGGAGTCATGAGACACTCTCTAAAATCCCTCTCCTTTGAAAACGTATATTTCGTCACGGTATTGACAAAAGAATAAAATCTCGAGAATCATAACACATTGTCTTTTTAATGTGATTAGCAATTACATTTAACATTTTGATTCGACTTCACATCGCAAACATTATATTTCAGTTTTATATATTTTGAAAGTAATGGTGTGAAAGATTAGAGTTTGAATTGTGCACTAAAAAACATCCTCTGATTGTGCGGCGGGGACCTACTGGAGTTTCAGTGACTTCTTCTCCGGTCAATAATGAAACTGCACCGCTCGCCATGTTTATTTTCGCCCGTCTTTTATTGCGAATGATATTATTATATGTATACATTCCAGCAAGAACATTATGTGTTTCCAATATAGCAAAGACATCACCATTGGATGTCGATAACACAATTTGTTCTTGGGCTGGCATGGGCTCATAATTTTTATGTCCTATTTTCATTTCAAGTGGCTTATTTGCGGGAAAAGTGTATCTGCGAAGTTCAAATATCCGTTCCGGATGCTGGCGGGAAATAAGCCTGATAAATCTAAGTTGCTCAAGACCACATCCCATTTCGGAAGAAGAAGGAAGCCTTTTAGGAGGAGCAAAGGACCTAGAAGAACGATAATTCCTTGAAAGAAGAGGCCTTGCAGGAGATCTAGACCTAGCAGGAGGAGATCTGGTCCTGGCAAGAATTGCAGTCCTGGCAGGAGGAATAGATCTCTCAGGTAAATGATTTCTCTCAGAAAATGAATCTGATGAAGAATGAGAAGGTTGGCCACGAGGAACACCAGGGATAGGCTCACCATTTGGTAAACATTCAAATTGTGAACTTAACTCTACAACAAAAGAGAGGATACACTCAGTTTCAGGTATATACTCTGGAAAACGTCTTATAAGAAAAAATGAAAGGACAAGTAAGCATATATGGTAGTGGCGATTACATGTGAGAAACGTAGGCATTAAGACAAAGCAAAAAAAATCTTTAGGATTGGGAGATTAACTAAACAGCCATGTAGTATAAGATAGTCGCTTTAAGGAAATGATATAACGCATCTTACAGAAAACTCTGTTAACAAATCGCTCGTAAATTCGTTCGTAGATTTGGAGACAATGCTATTTATATTGGTACACATAAAATAATTTGAATTGGTGCCTTCTGACAGATACAATTTTTGATTGCAGCTACGTAGAAAAGCTTATGATAACGTGTAGCAGATCTAGGAACTTTGAACATAATCTGCTGTAAGATTATTGATCAGTGGATGATTATTTCCTTTCACTCATATTTAGAAAAATTCAGCGAGAAAAGAAGTCCATGAGCCAGACCAAAAACACGATTTGTGGTTAATACAGGAGGTAACTGAAAATTGAGACAGATCACCACAAGGCACTTTCAGGATAGAAAAACTTCTAATACTGTTTTTATCAACGGAAAAGATGCAAAAAGATAAAAAAAAGCGCTAGCAGTGTACACGCGGAATGGGCGCAAATGCAAATGGTAACGGAGACAGATTGATTAGCTTATGCTTAGAAAAGGACCTGTTTATTAAAAATACTTGATTTAGGTATAACATAATCCACTTGTGTACCTGGTGCATAGGCCTTGACAAACTTAGGTCAAGAATGGAGAAGAAAGAGAACCAAAAAGACGAAACAGACGTAAATCAAGATAAAGAATTTACCGAAATCCAGGGTACGAACAGAATTTTAAAGTAAGATATACGAGCGAACAGATAAGGCAACTTGGAAGACGCTAATACGTAAAAAGATACGGAAGGCGCATAGACTATGCTTCGGTAAATTATTGTGAGAAGTAAGACTGAAGTGTGTGGTACTGTCGTTGTAGGAAGAGTATCTAAAAAAGTTGAACGTTGCAGGCTTTAGCGATGATGAGAGAGATTGACTCAAAAATGATTATAGGACAAAAAGAGGAAAGCAAAAATATTAGCAAAGGAAAGCAGTACAGAATTAGTTGTAAAGCCAGCTAAAGAGTTATGCAAGTACAGCGAGTATAGGAAAGTGTGGCGACAAATAGTTATTCTAGATTAATCTAAAAATCTATATCCCCACCCTCAGACCGCCTTGTACACTTCCCTCTCTCATTTTCCTGATATTAATTCCATGATTCCCGATAGTGTAACGAGAAAATTTTGTTTGCGAAAAGATTAAAAATATTGTTTATATAGTTATATTTACCAACAGAATTAAGAATGATTGAGATGGTGAAGACCAGAGCATAAACTATCATCTTTTGTCCAAGCAGAGAAAAGACTGATTATTATATGAATATAATAATTCTAGTGATTCTTTAGGTAAATATATCCTAGTGGTCTTATCTTGAAAAACAGTTTTCCCATCTGAGACTTACACATTTCATTAGCCAGTTCCAAGCAAAACAATGTATTTACTAAATTATTCATAGATGATATCAAAATTGATATAGATCTTCGTCGAAGATTGTACTCAAGGTTAGCGCGAGTGGCACAGAATATCACTGATGACTTTTAAAGATTGTTGTTTTTGATCCGTAGAATCCGAAAATGAAGATCTTAAAATCGTAGCTGCTCCTCTTTCCAAGATATAGTCGAAAAATATCATGTTTTATTAAAAATAATGCATTCACATGAAAAAATAAAGTACACTATGCAATTCTGTCACAAATAGTTAACATTTTTATTAAAATTGTATAATTGAGTGTTTTATAAATAAAACAAGGGAATTCTACAACAGCATCTTTCAGTCTTTGTTAGCAAGAGGAATCACTGATCAAATTTATTTTTCTTTTCTCCCAAAATCTGACCATAGTCCTAAATCTTCTGAATGTTCGAAAAAATGTTAAACAATTTTTAAGATGCTCAAATAAAACATGTAGTTTCAATTTTATCGCGATATCTCTTGCCATTACTGCCTTTGCTAGTTCTTCAAGCAAAATGTCTAGGTGATTAAAATTGTCAATTTTCCTTGTGGAAAAGCAGAAATCAACTATTTTTTTCATCGCTCAAAATGCACTTCGGGAAGGAATCAAAACAAAACTGACCTAGATCTTTATAAATATTAGGATCCAGTAATGTATCGCGTTCTTTCAGCAATTTCCTGCATCCTAAAAAGGTGATTGAAAACCCCTTGTAGAATATGCAGCTCGGGCATGATGCATTTTTCTAGTACACATATATTAACTTTCTCTAGATCCTCAATTGGAAAAAAAAGAAAAAAGTAGTTTATAACGAAACAAACACCACAAATAACTCGACTAGTGGTCAACAAAGAGCGACAGCGAAATTTCCGTATCCTTACTGCTTTATTAGTTTAGCAGACATGAGATACAATAAAGAAGCAATTTACAACACTGATAGAGACGAACATGATGAATTGAAAACGTATGGGAATTTGAAAAAAGATAATCAGAAGTATGTTCCATTATGTCGTAAACCTAAATTCACAAAGGATTGTCACAGTACAATTTTTTTTTTATTAAAAAAAATTTTTTTCTTTAGAGGAGGTGAGAATGCATTTACGCACTGAGTGTAGGACTCGATCTAAGAAGTGGTAATATCCACTAAACTCACCTCCTCTTCCTGCCAACTTATGCCCTCGGAACCGCTGCCGCATTACTTCAAGGTCACGGGGGTAAGGCCATTAAGCCGTGCTTCGGCTTTTAACTTTAAGCGCCAACTTGGCATTCTTCCAACCTTTATCCAACCAGGATGTACGCATCGTTCTCAGTAGTGTGGTAGTACCACACAACGGGCTCGTCGGCCTTCGGCATCCTGGTTGGATATATTAGGTTAGGTAGCGCACCCCTGAGGCTTCTTCACCGAAGCTGCCTCTCGGAACGCCCTGCACCTTATTGTCCCCGGACGTCGGTCCTGCTACTTCAGCAGGATCTCGTCCGATCAGGTCCTATGCAGTTCGCTGCCATGTGACCAAAGTCTAGGTAGCGATAACACTTCAAGACCTCCGTCTTCTTTACACGATAGGACACCCAACCTACCTTCAGGTGCCCCGTGCTTATCAGCCTTGCAGCCAGATCCTCGCAAAGTTCGACGAGGGCCTTCAGATTACCTCTGAAGGCCCTCTTCGTCAAATTCGCCTTTATTTCGCCGCTCGTAGATTCACCAAAGTGTCTTCTAACGGCGGCCTCTACTTCCTCCGACACAGGAGTGCTGTCGAGGTCCAGGACCTCGATTTCAGTGCAGGGGACGAGCTCGCGCACGCTACCCCAGCCCCAACTGCCTTCTTGATAGCAACGGACAGCTTGGATCTGCCATCCGCTGCAGGCCCCACTTCCACAAGGACCTCTCCGTTTCTGGAGTCACTGACTCCCTTAATTTTTACACAAAGGGTGTCCGGTTTCACCTTTTGCTTGAGGTCCTTGAGGACCTCCGTGTAGCTCAAACCCTCGGCCGGTTTTATTATAACCGCCTCGGGTCGGGCTCGTCTCCTGGTCTTTTTCCGCTTCCTGGTGTTATTGGTTGCAGGTTTGAGTATCCCTCCCTTCTTTTTCTTGGGGGTTGAGGTCGCTGCTGCAGCAGCATGAGTCCTCAATTTTTTTCTCCTGGGTTTCGAACAACTGGCCTCGACGGGACTGAGAGTGGGCTCCCTCTCACGCTCCACAGTATGGGGAGTGGGAGTTTCCCCGGCTTCTTCCTTCTCAGTGACGCTTTGGCTTGTGCGGACTTTCGCGTGGTCCTTCTTCTTGCGGGCATTCGCCTTTTTTGCTGCGGCACATCCAACTTCTATTGGTATAAAACCGACGTAATATTCGGCGAAAGATGTGGCTTTACCAGCTTTCCTCGCTATCTCCTCCGCTTCTTGAATTCCCTGCTTTATTGGCAGGAACATGTTCCTCTTAGTAGAGCAGATATCGCTCATCTTTTCTAGCACGCCCTTCAACTCCTCAATGCATTCTCGTGCTTCTTTCAGGTCTTGTTCCACCTTCGTTATGTCCTGTCTGGCCTCAGACTTTTGACTTACGTCAAGTTCCTCAACCTCGTCTAAAGGACCTCCTAGCTTCTCACAAACGCTTCGATCAAAGCCTCTTTAGTTCCCTCCAAAATCCGTGCAACCAGCACCGATCACCGGGGCTTGCACCCGATTGGAACCGGCGGAGAGAATGTTACTCTCTTGGGGTATACTGTTGTCAATAAACTCACTTCGCAACCTGGGGAAGTGCCCGATGGAGGACCAGCAACCCCACACGGGTTCACAGGGCTGCAAGAGTTTATCAATCATCTTTTTTGGGACGGTCTAGTACCGTTACTCGGTCGAGAAAGAGCACCACATATGCCTATTCATAAAGATGTGAGTTAGTTTGTTTTAATATCTTACGTAAGTGCATTTAAGGCGATGATAAAAATAGTTGATTCCTGCTTTTCTGCAAGAAAAACTGACAATATTAATCACCTAGACAATTTGCTTGAAGAACTAGCGGAGGCAGTAATGGCAACAGATATCTCGATCACATTGAAACTACATGTTTTATTTGCATCTTGAAGATTGCTAACATTTTTTGAACATTCAGAAGGTTGAGGACTATGGTCAGGAAAAGCTGGAGAATTTTTGGTCAGTCAAGGCAAACCTAAAGGCCACATACGATCACCGTGAAATGACCTATGAAAAAGATTGGCTGAGAAATTGACGAAAGAATAAAGCTTCGAGAATCATAACACATTGACTTTTTAATATAATTACCAGTTACGTAGTACATTTTGATCCGACTTCAGATCGCAAACATCATATTACAGTTTTACATTTTTTTAATTAACGGTATAGAGGATTGAGTCTAATATTGTGCACTGTAAAACACCCTGAGACTGTGCGGCGGGCACCTATTGGAGTTTCATTGACTTCTTCTCTGGTCAATAATGAAACCACGCCGCTTACCATGTTAATTTTCGCTCGCTTCTTATGGCGAACATGATATGTATACATTCCAGCAAGGACATTATGAGTCTTCAATATGGCAAAGACGTCACCATCGGATGTTGATAGCACAATTTGTTCTTTGGTTGGCATAGGCTCATAATGATTAATTCCTGTTCTCAATTCAAGTGGTATATTTGCAGGAAAAGTGTATCTTCGCAGCTCAAATATCCGGCTCGATTTCATGCGGGGAATAAGCCGAATAAATCTAAGTTGCTCAACTCCACATCCCAATCCGCTGAAAGAAGGAAGCTTTGTAGGAGGAACCATGGACGTGGCAGGAGGAACTATGGACCTGGCAGGAGAAATAATAGATCTGGCAGAAGGAGACCTGGACCTTTCACGAAAAGGCGGCTCGACAAAAGAAGATTTGTCCCCGGTAGGTGGAGATCCGGTCGCGGAAGGAAGTGGTGGCTCGGCAGGAGGAAGAGTGCTCTCAGGTGAATGATGTATTTCAGGAAAATAACGGGATAGAGACTCAGAAGGTCCGTTGCGAGGAACGCCGGGAATAGGGTCACCATTGGGTAAACAATCGAACTGTGAAGTTAGCTCTGCAAAAACGAAGATGGGATTACAATTACTTAAAGAAAGTTGGTATTTCAACAAATATTTGAATAGAAAAACTGTTAAATAACTGACAAAGTGAAAATTTGAGAAAAAAATGATATATTCACCTTATCATGTTAAATAATGAATGCAACAAATTTGAAAGAACTCGTGCTTTACCTATACTTTGCAATTGAATACATCAAACAAAATTCTATCAATCAAAGAGATGAATGAGGAAAAATATAAATAACTTGAAATTTTTAAAATTACCCGTGAGAAATTAAGAATTGGTACGAATAATTGTTAAGAAATTATACTGTTATATTCACCCATAGAATTAAGTATGACTGAGAAGGCGAAGAATAGAGCATAAACGGTCCTCATTTTTTCCAAGCAGAAGACAAACTGATTAATATTGAGATTAATAACTTGATTATACCAATATATCCTATAGACATTGTCTCATACAGCTTGTTTTTCTGAGATATTTGGATTTCATTAGACAATTTCAAGCCAAAAAATTAAGATAATGAATTCGTTAAAACTGATATGAAAACTGACATATACGACTGGCGGAGATTATTATCTACAAGGTTAGCGCGTGCGTCACTGAAAATTTAAGACTGCTTTTAAAGATGATAAGACGTATGTAAATGAAGCTATACATTGTTTATTCCATCAATTAGAAAGGTTATAAAATTTCTTGATGATTGGATCATAGTAGAGATTTTTCTGAATTTTTGGTACAAATTTGGACCACTGTTTACGATTGAAGAATTTTCAATTGCCTACCTATGAAATTGAAGATTTTGCAATTGTATTGGAAATAATCAATTCTGATTGTTAATTCTACATTTTTATAATTCATGAAATTGGAATTTTAATTTTTTTGCATTAACGAATTTTGTATCGTAATATTGTAGAACTTCAAACTGTGAATCTGAAAATTGAAGACTTTAACTAAGAAAAGTTACAATTTAAATTTATGCAAATTTTTCGTTTTTGCAATTAAAAAAACATGTTATCTTTATGATTAACATTTGAAGTTTCGTCACTTTGGAAAATTGAAAATGTTACATTCTCTACTCACCTTGAACTGCGAATCTTAAAAATTAAAGCATTTTTGACTTTTAATCTTCAAAATTCGGCTACTCATTCCAAAAAGGTCAAAATTACATCATTTGATATTATTCCAGAATTTTTGATTCTAAATATTTACACTTAAGAATTCTGTAATTTTTATGATATAAATTTAGAATTTTTCTAACTTAAAAGATTGTGAATTAGTCTTTACTTTTGATTATAAAAATCATTCAAATTTAGTTGCAAATATCTTTAAAATGGATAAATCTCGAATATAGGAAACGTCAGAAAGATTGGAACAATATTAAAATTATGAAAATCATTTCAAATTAGAAATTTGTATTAAAACAAATAGAAGAATTTCTTCGAACCAAAGCAGTTTCTTTGAATCAAAGAAACTGTTTTCAAATGAGAGCCAGCGAATATTTTTCTTTGATACAAATAAATGTTTTTTGAATTAGTTTTACTTATTAATTTATTTATTTGCTTCTAATTTCTGTTAGGATGAAATCTTATATTTAAATAAAAGTAATCTGTATGAGGCTGAAAATTGATCTTTTTTAGTTTAAAAGTCAACTATGTGGTTGAAATTTCCTCTTCATGAGTTAAAAGTACATCTATTTTATTCAAGATTCGCATTTGTTGACAGGAAATCAATTTTCATGGTTGAAAGATGATACTTTTTGATTAAAAATGCAACTGTCTGATCGAAAATTGATCTGTTATTGATGAGGATTTAACAATTTTATTGAAAATTCGTATTTTCTGCTAGAACTCAACTATTTTTGGATTCAAACTAATATAAATTTGGGCTCAAATATCCAATATTTCATATTTTATAAAAAAATGTATCTTTTTCGGTTGAAAAATCAACTACTTGGTTTACAGTTGAACTACTTTGTAAAAAATTAAATTTTTGGTAAAATATTAGACCATTCATTTGAAGAATTTACTCTTTGGTGTAACAATAACGGTTTTGTCGTAAAATTGGATTTTCGGGTTGAAAATTGATGTGGCTTGTAGATAATTCTTCTTTTTGGCTTCTGAAATCATCAGTTTTATTGAAAATTCATGTATTATGTTGATCCTCGCTCTTTTTTGTAATACAATCATTTTTGGTTAAACACTTATGTTTTATAGTAGAAAATTCAATTAATTAGTGGAAATATTGAACTCCTCTGTTACAAATTGATTTTTTTTTGTTGCAGATTTATTATTTTCGTTAGAAATTTATCTTTTTTGTTCAAAATTTACCAAATTTTCTGAAAGATTCGTTTTTTATTTATAAAATTAATCTTTTTAACTGAAAATTGAATTATTTTATTTTTGAGGGAATACTGATTTTTTAAATGAAAATTCATTTGTCTGATTTTTAAATTTATCTTCTTCGGATGAAAATTCAACTATTTTATTAAAAATTTCTATATTTTGTTACAAACTGGACTTTTTTGATTGAAAATTAATTTTCTTGAAGCGAAATTTACTTTTTGGTTGAAAATTTGAGTATTTGGTTAGAGGTTGATTTTTTTTGTTAAAATTTTTCTTTTGGTAAAAGATGCATCATGTTAGTAGAAAATTCTTCTCTTTGGTTGAAAATTCGAGTGCTTTGTTAAATTTCTTTTTCTTGAAAATTAATTTCTCGACTGTTGATTTAGCAATTATAGTCATCATCATCATCATTTCAGTCGAAAATTCATCCCTTTGTTTGAAAATTTATCTTTTTAGTTTTGGACTGATCTTTTTCACTTGAAAATTCAACTAGTTGTTGATAATTCATGTATTTTATTTGAGAATCAATATTTTCAGAAGCATCATCTGTTGCTAACAGACATGAATGAAGTTGCGCGAAAATTAGTTTTGGATCCGCAAAAGATAGTTACTGTTTTTTGCAAAATTGACTAAGAAAAGCTACATTTTCAAACGGCAATGATTAATGTGGACAGAACTGGATATACATAATACATACGGAAAACTGATAGGGAAACTGACGATAGAATTGAACCTCGAGAATCATGACACATTGATTTTTTAATGTAAATACCAGCTACATGAAACATTTTTATCTGACTTTGGATCACAAACACATTTTAGTTTTACATTTTCTTTTAATTAATGTTGTACAAGATTGTGGTTTATGTTGCGCACCATATAACACCCTGAGATTGTGAGGCGGGTACCTACTGGAGTTGCAGCGAGTTCTTCTTTCGTCAATACCCTAACCCTGCGGCTTGCCATGTTTATTTTTGCACGTATTTTTTGGTTTTTTTCATGATCAGGTGTATACATTCCAGCAAGACTATTGTGAGTCTCTAATATAGCAAAGACGTCACCATCAGATGTGGATAATACAATTTGTTCATTGGATGGCATATGCGTATACGTGTGCTTTCCTATTTGCAGTTCAAGTGGTACATTTGCAGGAAAAGTGTATCTTTGAAGTTCAAATATCCGGTTTCGATTCACGCGGGAAACAATACGAATAAATCTTAATTGTTCAAGTGCGCATCCCAATCCGTCAGAAGTAGGAAGCCTTGTAAGAGGAACCATTAAGCTGGCAGGAGGAGACCTGGATCTGTCGCGAAGAGGAGGCTCTGCAGCAGGAAGAGTACTCTTTGTTGAATTGTTTCTTTCAGGTGAAGAAAAAGAAGGTCCACCACGAGGAATACCAGGAATAGGGTCTCCATTCGGTAAGCAGTCAAATTGCGAACTAAACTCTGCAAGCAGGAAAAGAGTATTCCATTTTTTCAAAGTACGTCAGTATTTTATGTACCCCTTGTCTTGTCTTGGGTCAAGTTCTTATTTGCGAAACGCTTAAAAATAATTTTCAAATCATATAAATTTTGTGTTCCTCAAGCAGTAGGACTGAACTTGTGTAGCCCAGAAGAAGCAATAGAGGGAATTTTTCACGGGCAGGAAGGGTGGCAAGGGATATCCGGAACCAACCTTATGCTCGAACAGCTGCCTCCGAGCATTTGCGTGGTAATATCGCGCGAGAAGTTAACCCTTTTTTTAGACTTCCGTCACGCTTTCAAAATGGATGGCACGCTCGAACAGAGCTACGCGGTGAAGATTTTTGTGTTGAACTTGCAGAGTCTGCAACCGTGACTTTCACCATGATTAAGCAGGCGTGCGAAGAGGATGCAATGACCAGACGAACGGTTTTTGACTGGCGCTGTTCGAGGGTGAGGACCATTTTAAGAACGTGACGGAAGCCTACAAAAAGCATTTACATCACGCGCCATATTTACCCCGAAAATTCTCGGAGGCTCCTTAAAAAGTCCCTCTATTGCTCCATTTGGATTATAAAAAGTCAGCCCTACTGTCTATGGAACATACCCTGTATATTATACTATTATATTCACCAATAGAATTCAGGATTATGAAGGAAGTGCAGATCAGGGTATAGACGAGCCTCATTTTGTCCAAGTGGAGATAACACTGATTGATATATTAATTCTAGTGCTTAATTATACAAATCTATTCTTCAGGCGTTATCTCATAGCGATTGTTCTTCTGAGATATTTACATTTCATGAGTTAGTTTCATGCCAAAGAATGTATTCACGACATTGTTCAAAACTGATATAAAAATTGATTTATATATATATTATCCTCGAATAGTATCTACAAAGCGAGTGCCAGCAGTACTGCAAATCACTGACAACTATTAAAGACAATAAGATTGTCGAAAATAAAGCTATAATTTTTTGTATCTGTTATAAAGCTTATGACATTCCACGTCGATCTGCTTATCGTAAAGACACTTCTGACTTTTTGAAATAAATTTCAAATACTCTATGAAATTGAAGATTTCACAGTTGCAAATCCTCAACATTGAACTATAAAAATTCAAAATTACGTGCTTTGGAAATCATGAATGTTTAAAATTAAATGATTTTTCATTCTAGGTTTTCAAAATTCACAAATTTCTAATTAAAGCTATTATATACTTCCAGAATTGCTGAAAAAAAATCATTCCCATAAATTTTGTACAGTTCGCTATGTCAATTGAAGATAAAATATTTTTCCACAATATGGCTTAGCCAGCACACGTCTTTAATTCAGCAAAGTATTTGGCTCCAATTCCTGTAAATGGAAGGCAATCGATAAGGAAATGTTCAAGATCAACACCATGAACAGAAAAAAGTAGATCTGAACTAAATATTTCATACCGTTTACTAATCAAAAAGATATGCTCTGAATGACTCATTGCGAGTATTAAGTAAGCTAAATCTCTTTTAAAATTCAAGTCCATTCTACAAGTGAGATAAGGCTGAATACTCTGATGTGAGGGAAGATGAGGCCAGACCTGCAGGCACCAAAGGTGGATTCAAGCTTCCAGATATCCTCCAAGAAAAGCCTTCATGTAACCAAACAAAACCATTCTTGCAGCAGAAGCCAAACTTTCCAGAAAGTGCTCGTCCCGTTTGTCCAGCATGTTACATGCCTCAAAATGATGTTTAATTTGCGAAAAACCATTTATATCATTAATCATTGGCTCCTACCCTATCAGACCAATGATTCTCTCCAAACACTGTCTTGGATATCGTGCATACAAAAAAAATTTTAAATCCAAGACAGTGTCCTGGCGAGGATAACACAAGACAATGACGGTTAGCCCACTTCAATAGCATTTCGTCTTTGCTGGTAAATGAAGCAATCTCTTAAAGACACTCAGCTGAATCCTCTCCAGAGACCCGATAGACGCCTGGCTCCATAATTGGGCAGAAAATGTAATATAGGCTGATCAACAAACTCACAAAAAGTACTATAAATCAAACCAAGATACTTGCCTGTTACTTTAATACTATCGGAAAATAACAATATCAGTTTTACTTGCGTCTGAAACAAATCCATTTTGTATACAATACATCCGCAGTGCCTCAATTTCCTATATAAATCCATAGGAGTATCTGAGAGAAGGACAAAGTCTTCTGCGTATTCTAACAGTAAAATTTGTCGCATACTATTCACCGAAATACTCCTACAACCTTGATTCACTAAAAAAGTTTCAAAGGCACTAGTGTACAAAGAAAATGAGTGAGGACTTGGTACATCTCCCTGTAGAACACTCTGTGATGCGTTAAAAATTTGGTTGTACCGTGATTTGTTTTTATTACGAAAGTACGCTTTTCCATGGAAATTTCTAAGAATATTTATTATTCTTGAGCTAAAACTAAGATTATATGATTTGTTCCATAAATTCGAAAATCGCATTGTGGTCTTCGCTGCAAGCATTTAGTCTGTCAGTTAACATTCACCTGAAAATGTTTGCAATGCAATTCACAAAAGGTTATCGGTCTATAGTTATCAGGAATACTGGAATCACTTTTTTAGGTAGTCTTGTCATAGCCAACAGCCTTAAGTTTTTGGCACTCTTTCAATCTCCATAATTTTGTTGAATAGTTGCTTCAAATAGATTAACCAGTTCTTAGGCAGCCTTTAAAAAAGCTATAGCTAATTAGGTCAGATACGGCTGATTCAGCATCTTTGCATTCTTTTAGACTTGACTTCAGCACACAAAATGTTATAAAGCTATCCAGCAAAGAATTAAAAGTACATATTTCAATAGGATATAGATCTCAAAGCCAGTTGTATCACGTGTCTACATTGGTGATGTTGGTGTGGACAATTTCTTACGATTTTCATTGATAATAGACTTTGGTTAAAAACTGAAAACCGATGTAGTCACTTTAATACTTATTGTTATTTTATTGTAATCAATTTTCTCGAAAATTGGTGTAAATTTCTTGAAACTAATGATGTACAAGATTGTGGTTTAAATTTTGCATTATAAAACACCACCAGATTTTGCGGTGAGCTCTGACTAGCGCTTCTCTCACTTCTTTCATGGTCATTGAGGTAACCTTGCCGCTTACCATGTTTATCTTCGCCCGTCTTTTATCGTGAATGTAATCCAGATCATCACATTTACACATTGCAGAAATAATATTATGAGTCTCTAGTATAGCATAGACGTCACCATCTAATGTTGATAATACAATTTATTGTTGGGTTGGCATAGGCGTATAGATATTCTTTTCTTTATGCATTGCAAGTAGTATATTTTCAGGAAAAGTGTACTTGCGAAGTTCCAATATGTGGTCTCGATTAGCGCAGAGAATAAGCCTAATAAATCTAAGTTGTTCTAGCCCACATCCCCATCCGTCAGAAGTAGGAAGCCTTGTGGGAGGAACCATCAAGCTGGCAGGAGGAGACCTGGACCTGGCACGAAGAGGAGACTTGGCAGAAGGAGACCTTGATCTGGCACGAAGAGCAGGCTCGGCACCAGGAAGAGTCCAATCTTCTAAATTATTTCTTTCAGAAGAAAAAGCAGAAGGTCTTTCACGAGGAACACCAGGAATAGGGTCCCCATTTGGTAACCAACCGAATTGTGAGCTGAACTCTGCAACAAGAAAGAGCGGACTACATTTTTTAAAACTACGTTGGTATTTCATGAACCCCTTGGTGGGATATTGCGAAGCAAGTGTATATTTAAAACGGTTTAAGCAAAAGTTATAGGCGGACCTATGCCAATGTCAATGTTATTACAGTAGCTAAGTATGCGTAAAGTAGATGAAAAAAGAACGCGAAATAAGTAAGATCCAGGAGCTTCTTCTGAAAAAGTCAACGAAGATATCAAGATGCAGGATGGCCAGGACCACTATCAAAACAAGTTAATCATTGTGCAAAATATCTTGTAGCATATCATCCAAGCTTTGGAAAAAGATGCAGAATTTGTATGGTCACAGACACAGAAGTAGAGAAGTGTGGATGTAAAAATGTATCTACGTATACTACACAAGAGAATAAATGGAAACCAATCGAAACTGCATAGAAAAAATGGATTATTCACTGGAAGCGTACCAGGTTGAAAAAGTTGCAGACATTCAACAAAGGATATCTGATTCACAGAGGAGTGCAGTGAGCAATTTGAAGAATCTGAAAAATTCGGTTGATTTTGTCACAGCCTATTATCAGCTAGCAAAAAGTATCACTTATTCTAGTCATTGAAAATTAAGAAAAAGAAGAAACTAAAATTAAGAGAAAAATCATTATTGAAATGTTACAATTCCTGAGGAGTTAATAAAACTTATGAAAAAATGAAATCAGCTATATGTAAAACAGAAAAGAAATATCGAGAATGAGATACTCGAAAATTGTTGAGAAAAATTTAAAAGTAAAGTAAATGAAGAAATTAAATATTATCCAAAGATGAAGCAAATTTTTCTACTCATAAAGTATTCTGTAATGGAATGCATCATGTTCAAAATTATGAACAGAATTAAGTCATAAGATCAATTTTGAGCGTAGCGCCGGATCTTCCAACTATTGAATTATAAGAAAAATCGAAGTACTAGATTTAGATTACTCTTTGAGGCGTCAAAATATAGAAAATGATATTTAGGAAGGCAAACGATCTTATAAAGACAAAAAATAAAATTGAAATTAGAACGAATGTTTATAATCGTTGGATATATAAATTCAAAATTGCGTCAAACTTCAGACATGTGTCATTCTTGTTTATCACTTCAAATGAAACTCTCGCGAAAGACAGTTTTGACAGCTGAGATTTCGCTAATTCGAAAGAAATATAAGGTATGATTCTTATGAAACAACGCAGAGGGCAACGCTTCGAACTTAGTAAACAGAAAATTTATGAAACGTCATACAACAAAAATGCTTTACAAAGCGAACATCACGTTCGCACCGGAGTCTGACATAGAGTGAACAACGGTCTTTATGCTCTCGACCAGCAAGCTCAAACCACAAAACGACTTAGCACTTCTGCGTCACGTTGAACATACCCATTCGCTCCTTTAGAGAGTTCTCCGCTCAGAATTTGCGCAATTGCTCGTTACGGTACAGAAACTACCGCCCGCGCTTTTCCGCGTCCGCCGGCTCCTAGAAGATGCTGGCTGTGTTGACCAATGGTCTGCGCTGATACCGCCATGTTGATTGCTAGCAGTCGCGGGAGTTTTGAAGGCGGGAGTCACATCCACGCTTCACCCTCGCTGTAAAATAACAAATTATTGCATTCACGACTACCTAGTGACATATTGGCACAGCAAGCCCATTTTTCGTCGTCCTTCAAAAAAACTGCCTCATACTTTCACGTGCACTTGAGAAATAGACTTGCCTTGAAAATTCCCTCCGCGCATCTCGTCGATTTTCCATAAAACATAAAAGGAAAACCTCAGAAGGATAAATAATAGAAAAGAATGCTTAACTCGTCCCAAGAGACTTTGACCTTTTTGATTAGTGAGCTTTCGACAATATTATATAAACAATAAAGCCAGAATACTGGTAAAACATCACAAACCCTCGGTATAGGAATCTTCTATCCGCAACCCAAGGATGCGACCGCTAGCCTGGTGAAAGGCTTTTTCTCTTGGCTGATGAAGAATGTGGACAGAACTGGATATACATAATGTATACGGAAAACTGATAAGGAAACTGACAATAGAATTGAATCTCGAGAATCATGACACATTGATTTTTTAATGTAAATACCAACTACATGAAACATTTTCATCTGACTTTGGATCACAAACATATTTTGGTTTTACATTTTCTTTTAATTAATGTTGCACAGGATTGTGATTTATATTGCGCACCATATAACACCCTGAGATTGTGAGGCGGCTACCTACTGGAGTTGCAGCGACTTCTTCTTTGGTCAATACCGTAACCCGGCGGCTCACAATGTTCATTTTTGCACGTCTTTTTTGACGATTTTCATGGTCACGTGTATACATTCCAGCAAGAACATTATGAGTCTCTAATATAGCAAAGACGTCACCATCGGAGGTGGATAATATAATTTGTTCTTTGGCTGGCATAGGCGTATACGTGTGCTTTCCTATTAGCAGTTCAAGTGGCATATTTGCAGAAAAAGTGTATCTGCGAAGTTCAAATATCCGGTGTCGATTCGAGCGGGGAATAAGTCTGATAAATTTGAGTTGTTCAAGTCCGCATCCCAATCCGTCAAAAGTAGGAAGCCTTGTAGGAGGATACATGAACCTGGTACGAGGAGACCTCGACCTGGCACGAAGAGTAGGCTCGGCAGCAGGAAGAGTACTCTCTGGTGAATGATTTTTTCCCGAAAAATGTCTTCCATGATGAACTTCAGGAATAGGGTTATCATCAGGAAAAAGATCGAACAGTGAACGTAACTCTGTAACAAGAAAAACGGGATGTCAGTTTTTTTGGTACGTCAGTTTTTTACGAAACTTCTATTGCAATATACTGAGGCGAGTATATATTTTGTAGACACTTAGTGTAATTAGACGTTTTATAAAATAGTTTGATAATTCATGAATCGCTAGCGAATTTGCTGGATTCTTGAAAATGGGAAATCCTTATCATGATTTTGGTTTGAGAGTGCTAATTTCCAGTAAAAACCCTTAATATTTTATAAATTTCAAGTGTTTTTCTAAACATTTACATTTTATATCGAAGTTCTTTTTACAAACCTCTTATTTTCAGTCGAAAGCACTAACGTCAATCATGTATAATATTTTCAATATAGAGCTTAAAAATAGCAGTTAGAACAGAGTGCAAATATATTAGGTGAACTTGCGATTTTCGAAGCGCTTACAAATCATTTGAAATTTATATATATAATACTATTATATTCACCAATAGAATTAAGGATGATTAGGAAGGTGAAGAGAAAAGCATAAGCGACCTTCATTTTTCCCACTAGAGGAAAGACTGATTATTATTGAATATAATAATTCTAGTGCTTGGTTATATCAATATATTCTGCA
>CAKNXH010002273.1:354216-370737 GCA_932178445.1 Andricus quercusramuli | reverse complement strand
TATATATATGAAAAAGACTGATAGGGATACTAACGATAGAATAAAGCTTCGATAATCATAACACATAGACTTTTTAATGTAATTACCAGTTTTATGAAACATTTTTATCTGACTTCAGATCACAAACATTATATTTCAGATTTAAATTTTTTTTATATCAACGGTTCATAGGATGGAGCTTTATGTTGCGCACCGTATAACACCTTGAGATTGTCCAGCGGGTGCCTACTGGAGTCGCTTTTATCTCTCCTCTATTCAATGCAGTAACCGTTCCGCTTTCCATGTTTATTTTTGCACGTCTTTTTTGGTGATTTTTTTCATCATATGTAAACATTCCAACAAAATGATCATGAGACTCCAATATAGCAAAGACATCACCATCGGATGTGCATAATACAATTTGTTCTTTGGTTGGCATAGGCGTATACATATTATATCCTATTTGCATTTCAAGTGGTTCATTTGCAGGAAAAATGTACCTTCGAAGTTCAAATATGCGGTCTCGTTTCTGGTGCGGGATAAGGCGAATAAATTCGAGTTGCTCAAGCCCACATCCTAATCCATCAAAAGTAGGAAGCCTTGTAGGAGGAACCATTAAGCTGGCAGGAGGAGACCTGGATCTGTCACGAAGATTAGACTCAGTAGGCGGAGACCTGGATCTGTCACGCCGAGGAGGCTCCACAGCAGGAAGAGACCTCTCAGGTAAATTATTTCCTTCAGAAGAAGAAGATCTGCCACGAGGAACACCGGGGATAGGAGCGCCGTTAGGTAAGCATTCGAAGAGTGAACTAAACTCTGCAAACAGGAAAAGAGGATTAAATTTTTCAAAGTACGTCAGTATTATTTTAAAAATATAGTGCACCCCCTGTGGACGAGGATTTAAACAACATATATTATACTATTATATTCACCAATAGAATTCAGGATTATGAAGAAAGTGAAGATCAGGGTATAAAAGACCCTCATTTTGTCCAAGTGGAGGAAACACTGATTGATATGTTAATTCTAGTGCTTCATTATACAAATCTATTCTTCAGGCGTTATCTCATAGCGATTGTTCTTCTGAGATATTTACATTTCATGAGTCAGTTTCATGCCGAAAAATGTATTTACGACATTCTTCAAAACTGATATGAAAATTGATACATATTATCCTGGAATATCATCTAGAAGGTGAGCGCCAGCAGTACTGCAAATCACTGACAACTATTACAGACAATAAGATTGTCCAAAATAAAGCTATAATTTTTTGTATCGGTTCTAAAGCTTATGACATTCCACGTCGATCTGCTTACCGTAAAGGCACTTCTGACTTTTTGAAATAAATTTCAAATACTCTATAAAATTGAAGATTACACAGTTGCAAATCCTCAAAATTGAACTATAACAAATCAAAATTGCGTACTTTGGAAATATGAATGTTGAAAATTGAATGATTTTTCATTCTAGGTTTCCGAAATTCACAAATTTTTAATTGTAGCTATTATATACTTCCAGAATTACTGAAAAAAATCATTCTAATAAATTGTATACAGTTCGCTATGTCAATTGAAGATAAAATACTTTTCCACAATATGACTTAGCCAGCACACGTCTTTGATTCAGTAAAGTATTTGACTCCGACTTCTGTAAATGGAGGGCAATTGCTAAGGAAATGTTCAAGATCAACACCATCGACAGAAAAGGTAGACGTAGAACTGAAATAAATATTTCATACCGTTTACGAATCAAAAAGATATGCTCTAATTGACCCTTTGCAAGTCTTAGCTGAGCTAAATCTCTTTTAAAATTCAAGTCCATTCTACAAGTGAGATAAGGCTGAATACTCTGATGTGAGGAAAGATGAGGCCAGACCTGCAGTCACTAGTGTATAAAGAAAATGAGAGAGGACTTGGTACATCTCCCTGTAGAGCGCTCTTTGATGCCTTACAAATTTGGTTGTACCGTGATTTGTTTTTATTACAAAGAAACGCTTTTCCATGAAAATATCTAAGAATATTCATTATTTTTGAGCTACCACTGTGATTATATAATTTGTTCCATAACTGATCATGTGGAGCTGAGAGAAATGCGCTTTCAAGATCTACAAATACAACGGAGGCTGAACTTCTTGGGTGTTTTAAGCTTATCTCCATTACCAAATGCAGGGTAACAAGATTATCCAGGCAGCCACGACCGATTTTAAAATTAGATTGAAATTCGCAAATTGCATTATGGTCTTCACTCCAAGCATTTAGTAAGTCAGTTAAAATTTGCCGGAAAATGTTTGCAATGCAATTCACAGAGGGTTATCGGTCTATAGTTATCAGGAATACTGGAATCCCTTTTCCTAGGAAGTCTTGCCATAGCCAGCAGCCTTAAGTTTTTGGCACTCTTTCAGTCTCCATAATTTTGTTGAATAGTTGCTTCAAATAGATTAACCAGTTCTGAGGCAGGATATACATCTCAAAGCCAGTTGTATCACGTTCCTACATTGGTGATGTTGGTGTGGACAATTCCTCATGATTTTCATTGATAATAGACTTTGGTTAAAAACTGAAAGCCGAGATAGTCACTTTAATACTTATTGTTATTTTATTTCAATTAATTTTCTAAAAAATTGGTGTAAATTTTTTCAAATTAATGATGTACAAGATTGTGGTTTAAATTTTGCACTAGAAAGCACTCTGAGATTTTGCGGCGAGCACCTACTGGCGCTTCTCTCACTTCTTTTATGGTCATTGAGGTAACCTTGCCGCTTAACATGTTTATCTTTGCCCTTCTTTTATTGTGACTGTAATGCAGATCATCACTTTTATACATTCCAACAAAAATATCATGAGTCTCTAATATAGCATAGACGTCACCATTGAATGCTGATAATACAATTTGTTCTTGGGTTGGCATAGGCGTATAGATATTCTTTTCTTTATGTATTGCAAGTGGTATATTTGCAGGAAAAGTGTACCTGCGAAGTTCAAATATCTGGTCTCGATTAGCGCAAGGAATAAGGCTAATAAATCTAAGTTGTTCTAATCCACATCCCCATCCGTCATAAGTAGGAAGCTTTGTAGGAGGAACCATCAAGCTGGCAGGAGGAGACCTGGACCTGGCACGAAGAGGAGACTTGGCAGAAGGAGACCTCGTTCTGGCACGAAGAGCTGCCTCGGCATCAGGAAGAGTCCAATCTTAGAAATTCTTTATTCCAGAAGAAGAAGAAGGTCTTCTATGAGGAACACCAGGAATAGGGTCCCAGTTTGGTAAACGATCGAATTGTGAGCTTAACTCTGCAAAAAGAATGAGCGGACTACATTTTTTAAAACTACGTCGGTATTCCATGAACCCCTTGGTGAAATATTGCGAAGCGAGTGTATATTTGAAACGGTAGCTAAGTATGCGTAAAGTAGATGAAAAAAGAACGCGAAGTAAGTAAGATCCAGGAGCTTCTTCTGAGAAAGTCGATGAAGATACAAAGATGCAGGATGCCCAGAACCAGTATCAAATCCAGTTAATTATTGTGCAAAATATGTTGTAGCATATTATCCAAGCTTTCAAAGAAGGTATAGATTTTGTATGGTCACAGACACACAAGTAGAGAAGTTTGGATGTAAAAATGTATCTACGTATACTAAACAAGAGAATAAACGGAAACCAATCGAAACTGCCCAGCAAGAATGGATTATTTACTGACAATTTTTCACGCGGCGTAAAAAAAAATTAGGTCGAGAAAAGTTTTGAAGTTATGAGCCGCACTACTGTGGAAACTAAAATTCTCACGAAAGACAGTTTTGACAGCTGAGATTTCGCTAATTCAAAACAAATATAAGATATGATTCTTATGATAAGTCCAGTTAGGTTGAAACACATCAAGGGTTGCAGAACCTCAAGGAAAGTATGGGCAACATTACAAAATATCTATGAGTCTCAAGGAGCAGCACCTAAGGCAAAGCTTTTAAAGAAATTAATTCATCATAAAATGAGTACCCCAAACGACATGCATGATAACCTTACAAATTTCTTTGATATCGTAAACAAGGTAGAAGGTATGAATGTATATGTAAATAGATAAAAAATGTATTTGTATCACTACTTGTCATCACAAAGGATCTATATTTTATAGAAGACAAAATTGAAAGAGCTCACATAGCAGGATCAAAAGCAGTATATCTTTAAGATTTCTGTTCAAGGTAAGAAAGCATACTCACCGTTCCCGAAGGAGGCATCGTTCGCAAGTCGCTTTTCTAAAACAAAATGGGAAATCTCTGAACAAATTGAAGAATTTAAGCATAAAGTAGAAAATCAAACGAAAAGGAAAATCAAGATCGTCAGATCAGACACTGCAAAAGAATATCGATCTAAGAAACTAAAAGATTTTTCAAAAGAAGAAGGTTTCCAACCAGGGACCCGACCGAAACTTTCGTTCCATTTCGTTATTGTCAGAAAAACATTATTTTTTATTAAACTTTGATCTTCTATCTCTAAATTTACACAAAATTAGATAATTTTTGAAACTACATTAATAATTGGATCAAAAATACGTTGTTCAGCTGGCAGTAACAAAATGGAACGAAAGTTTCGGTCTGGTCCCTGTTTAGAACACCAATTCACACATTCGAACATACAGCCTAGTAGAAATAGCTCTATTTACGCTTCTCAGATAAGTTTTTTATGAAAATTCTTGGGTAGAAATCATCTCAACTGCAGCACACATTAGAAAAAGATGTTTATCTAGAAGCTTACATCATGAAATTCCTGATCAAATTTGGACTGGAAGAATACCTTCTGTAGAATACTTTCAAACTTTTTGTTCTGCAGCATATATGCTGGATAAGACAAAGAAAGGAAAATTTGATTAAAAATCCACGAAATGCATTTTTGTAGGATATTTAACGGAATCGAAAGCCTACAGAATCTGGGATCTGAAAACAAGGATAATTCATTGGGAGTCGAAACGCAAGTTTTGTGAACAACTGCCAGTGAAGCACAGAAGATAAATTCTCATTTAGGATAAGATTTCTCTGTGATCAGTGAAGGAAATATTTAAAGTGATATTTATTGTTGAAAATGATGTATTTTGAAGAAAAAAAAATGTATTTGTTACAATTGTAAATTTGTAAATTTTGAAAACATTAATTGGAAAATTTTTCAATAGTCCAATTTTGAAGATTTATAGCTTTATTTTCAACCATATTCACATTTTTAAAATCCGTCCGTGAATTACAGTGCCGCTTGCGCTAAGCGTGTAAATAATCTCCGAGGATAATGAATATCAAATTCGATTTCAGTTTTCAAGAATGTCCTAAATACATTTTTTTCATGGAACTGGATAATGAAATTTAAATATCTCAGAAGGATAATCTCGACGTCTATCATACCCATGGCCATATATTCATATATTATTCAGTCTTTCCTCTGATTGGAAGAAATGAGGGTCGTTTATGCTCTAATCGCCACCTTCTCAATCATCCTTAATTTTATCGGTAAATATAATAGTATAATATAACAATATATGTATATATATACATAAATTAGAAGAAAAAAAAATATATATATAAATTTGTATAATTCGAAAATTTCCTTCTTTCAACCTTTTCAGTTTTTAAAGCGAAGAATTTTTAATTTTTTACTGTTTTGAAATCATTTTCAGTTTCTGATGAAAATAATTTTAAGTCTCTTATTCGATTTGAACTACAATCGATTTTCTAAAATTTTAATTTACTTATTATCGGCTAAGATCACATGAAACAGCAGTGTTTCTGAATTCCCAATTGTTGAGTTGAATTTCACTTTTTAAATAAAATACTTGAGTACAGTTATGATCGACAAATTTCTCTGATATTAAAGAAGTCTCAAAAATTCAAACATCATATCAAGTTGTAGTGAAAATTACTTCTATATGATATTAAATTCCGGAATAACTATTGTGTTGAATATCACTGAAGAAGAACATGCGACTTCTGTCCGGAAAATATCCAACTTTGTGTTCAAAATTTGTACTTAGTTGTGCTATTTTCAAACATAGACACAGTAGGTCATGTCTTCTGCGAGTTTGCTCTCATCAAAGCACATTGTTTTCTTGCCCAGTATAGTAAGAAAAATAGTGAAACTCTGATCTGTTAAACTTACAGTCATAAAATTTCGAATCGCACTGAGTGGCTACGATATATACACTCTCTTCGCGATATTGCACTAAGGGGTTTATGAAATACCACCGTAGTTTTAAGAAATGTAATCCGCTCTTCCTTGTTGCAGAATTAAGCTCACAATTCGATTGTTTACCAAATTGGCGAACCCATTCCTGGTGTTTCTCGTGAAAGACCTTTTCCTTTTGAAAGAAATAATTTACCAGATTGGACTCTTCCTGGTGCCGAACCTGCTCTTCGTGTCAGGTCCGAATCTCCGCCTACCGAGCCTCCCCTTCATGTCAGGTCCAAGTCTCCTCCTGCTAGCTCAATGGTTCCTCCTACAAGGCTTCCTACTTATGACGGATGGGGATGTGGACTTGAACAACTTGGCTTTATTCGGCTTATTCCCCGCGCGAATCGAAACCGGATATTTGAACTTCGCAGATACACTTTTCCTGCAAATAAATCACTTTCAATGTGTATAGGAAAAAATATGTATACGCCTATGCCAACCCAAGAACAAATTGTAATATCAACATTCGATGGTGACGTATATGCTATGTTAGAGACTCATAATGTTCTTGTTGGTATGTATAAATATGATACTCCCAAACAATGTGAACGGCAGGCGAAAATAAACATGGCAAGCGGTAAGGTTACAATATTGACCAAAGAAGAAATCAGAGAAACGCCAGTAGGTGCCAGCCGCAAAATCTCAGGGTGTTTTATAGTGCAGAATTTAAACCACGATCCTGTAGACAATTAATTCGAAAAAATGTAAAACAAAAATGTGATGTGATTGCAATCGCATCAAAATATTGCATGTACCTGGTTATTATATTAAAAAGTCAACTTGTTTTTATTCTCAAAGTTTTTTTTTTTTCAATGTCCCAGTCAGTCTTCTTTATATGTCATATGTATATATTGAGATATTATCATAAAAAATGTATGGAATTTAAACAGGATATACAAGGCCTCACGGGTGCCCTGAGGTTAATTTTTTTCGAAAGTCTTGTCACTTCGAAAATCATTGCAGATCTAGATTCTAGATCATTTTCTACGTTCAAACACGCAATGACGGAAATCGCAGATAGTGCCGTCTTTTTTTAAGGCCACTTTGAAAAAAAAATGTTCACAAATTATAATACTTTTTAAGACACATGCATGATTTCAGCCCTTTTCGACGCCTATGAAACGAGGCTAAAGCTCCACTTTTTACTCCCTAGGGACTGAAAAGTGACGTCAGAGACGGATAATGAAGATTATGCATCTATGAGCTTGCATTTTATGATTATCAGCCCACTCACAGTAAAAACTGAGAGGAAATTTTGGTTGCAGTTAATAGAATTTGGCGGTTATTTATGGAAATTTACCATATATACCTGTAAAATTACCATAAATTACCGAAATTTTCCATAAATTTCCGGAAATTTATGGAAAATTCCAGTAATTTATGGTAATTTTACAGGTCAATATGTTAACTTACCATGGAATACGAAAAATTCATTTTTACAAATTTCCATAAATTTCCGGAAATTTATGGAAAATTTCGGTAATTTATGGTAATTTTACAGGTATATATGGTAACTTTCCATAAATAACCGTCAAATTCTATTAACTGTAACCAAAATTTCCTCTCAGTTTTTACTGTGAGTGGGCTGATAATCATAAAATGCAAGCTCATAGATGCATAATCTTCATTATCCGTCTCTGACGTCACTTTTCAGTCCCTAGGGAGTAAAAAGTACTTTTTACTCCCTAGGGAGTAAAAATTGGAGCTTTAGCCTCGTTTCATAGGCGTCGAAAAAGTCGAAAATAAGCGTCATAAAAAGTATTATAATTTGTGAACAATTTTTTTTCAAAGTGGCCTTAAAAAAAGACGGCACTATCTGCGATTTCCTTCATTGCGTGTTTGAACGTAAAAAATGATCTAGAATATAGATCTGCAATGATTTTCGAAGTGACAAGACTTTCGAAAAAAATTAACCTCAGGGCACCCGTGGCCTATTGGGAAAGCATCAGGCTTTATGTTCGAACTCTGAACCTAGTTATGCTGTTGACAAAAACAGATATTCACTATTTAGGGGACTTGATTCTTCACGACGACAACACACGTATCCATCTGCCGCAGCTTAACCAGTCAATTCTAGTAAAACACGGCTTAATACAACTTCGGCGGACCAATTAATTAACTCTCGAAGAAGACTGCCTTATGCATTTTCTTTACAAGAAGCTTAGCCGCTAACCCATAGAGATGCTTTTCAGACTATTCGCCAGTGAGATAACTCTTTTGGTCGTGTAATGTAAGGTTTAAATATATGTGTGTATGTACTGTAACGGGGTAATTTGTACCCCGCACAAATACAGTTAAAAATATTAAAATTTAGTCTCAAAATTTGATGTGGGATATGAGTTTAGAGTCACGAATCACAATCACAGATTTTCTAATAACGGTCACGGCACTAGCCAAGAATATAAGAGTTCTATGGCTAGTCTTTGAGGAAAATGTTAAAAATAAGAACTTAAATGAGACACTCAATTACGAAATTCTATGCCATATTAAAAATAAAGTATAATCAAAAATAAAACAAGAAAAGCCTCACCTGTCAAAACTGGGGAGGTTAGGTCATCCGACCGTTACCAAATACTTGCCAGACCACGGGGTTCCAATTCATAATAAGTTTAATATTCCTTCTAAAATTCGGTTCGTATTTTTTTATTTCATTTCATATTCCAACTCAAGTGGCATGGGTGGATCTACCACCCCACACAACAATAACAACAACTGTCAGTTCACCCGAGGGTGCCTACACGGGAGATCTGCTGTCGACAGGGACTAAGAAGAGGAGATTTTCCTGGCGCATGCGTAGTGGACGGGATTCCCACATGTTTAAGAGCGTTCGGAAAAACTAGGAGCAAGCTGGCGCAGAGAATCTGCGCGGGGAGTCGAGCCAGCCACCCCTGGACCATCGACTAGCGGGAGACCTCTAGGTTCTGCGTGGCACAGAACGCACCCCGACTATGCGCCATCACGTTGTGGGTTACCGAACCCGGCAGTTGTCCTTTTCCTTCAATCTTCCTCTCACTCTGCAGTTCTACGCTCGTACTCGTGTGGCGCTCCGACTCCTATGAGAGGGAGAACGGGTACGCCACTCTAAAAATTTTAATTTGTGATTCTAAGCTTGAGTAGTGTGCTTCGGCCGAGATCCAGAATTGGAAGAATTGGGAGATACCCGGATTCCAGAAGCAAATATAAGCATTAAAGAAAATGAGAGGAGGATCAAGAGGAAGCAGATTGTTGCCAGGTGGGTTCCACATCACTATTTCTTGTTCTCAAATGTAACTTCGTCTTAGAATTCAACGTCGTGTGTCGAATCAGTAGACACACGCCGTTGAAATTTGTGAGTTGCTGACCTCGGTTAAGGTCGCGGGTTTAAAGTCGAGTCAGTGAATATCATTTAAAAGACAATCTAGTGTCTATTATGGGTCAGCATGGATTCCCACTAAAATTAATTAAAAACACAATGTCGATTCCAGTTTTAATTTCGTTTTGGAGTGGGATAGAGGCCCACTCATTTATAAAATTTTGAATTACATGTAGTGTGAACAAATTGAATTTATTGATTGAACATATCCATGATTAATGCTAAAATGTGGCTTGTTTATCTGACTTCGCCTCCCACTCCGTCATCCCCTAACTCCGCCCCTCTGCTGGAGTTACCGGGCAATTGTACTTTTTATTCGTAGAGTTTAATACTTGTTTTAGTAGTTTTGATTGCGAAAAACTACCTGGCGCCCTTCAGGCATTTCTTGGACTCATTTTGAGTCCAAGTTTTAGTGAGGTCAATAAGAATTTACATAATCAGTAAGAACAAGGTTATAGTATGTAAGCTGAACATGACTAGAAAGTGAATAAAAAGCCGCAGACAATGGTCCAGAAATGGTCCCGAAGAAAAAACTCCCAAACCAGAGCATAAGCAACCGTGCCGAAGGCTGCATGGTAACAGGAAGTTGTGTCTCAACCAGTGCCTCTGGGAAACCAGACGGTCTTCCGGAGTCTATAGTCTTACCCACGCATGCGGGGCTCTATGAGGGCAGTAGGAACCTTTCCCTAGCATGATCCGTGGTGCGAGAAACACCCCGATCTCTCGCACTTTTCGCAGCAGCATGGGCAAAACCGTGCCGCCGACCTCCGGAAAAGTGGTTATATAAATGGGCGCGTTCTCTACCACAGCTAGCACAAGCCGGCAACAGAGGAAGAGAACTAAACTGATCAAAAACATTTGTATTTAGCTTCAATAATTATCTGGGGAAATGGGTTCTCCGGTTGGTATTCAAGAGAAATTCTTGTATTTTTTGTAATTTCTTTTACATGATTTAATCCAAGAATTGCTTAAATTCAGTAATAACTTCCAACATTAGGTAAAATATTAGCCTATAGTATAAGAGTTCGATGGCTAATATCAAATCAAAAACCTACTGCTCAATTTAATATCGATTATTGCGTTTAACAATTTCAAGTTTCCCTTTCAAATCAATCAAATAATTCAGACATTTGAAAAACTCATCACCTGTAAAAACTAGGAAGGTTAGGTCATTCGACCGAAATCAATACTTGCCAGACCACGAAATTTCATGTTTATTTCCCTCGGTCGCTCCTCTCACTCAGTAATTCTACGCTCCTTACGCAAGTGGTGTTCTGACTCTTATGAGAGGGAGAAAAGAGACGCCACACTGAAAATGCATTCGTGATTCCAAGCTACTAGTGAGTATTTTGAAGAGACAAGAGATTATGCAAGAGAATTATAAAAGGAAATAAAAATAAAAATTGAGAAGTCGCGCCCGAGGAGTTCGAATGTTGTCAGGTTGGTCTCTTCATTCTGTTCTATTCGTCATTTAATTCAACTTGTTGCGTTTTAAGGTCGTGTGTCCAATGGGTAGACAAAAGCCGCTGAAATTTGTTAATTGCTGACTCCCGTCAAGGTCAAGAGCCGAGTAGCATTCTTTTGTGGGTACATTATTTGAAGGACATTCAAGGTCATTACGCAAAAAATGACGCCAACTGAGTTTTCCTCATTCTTTCCTGAAGGATAAGTAATTACCCCTTCTTCTGCAATTATGATGATCAATTCTTTGTAATTACAATTTGACAACTAACTTGATCATATATTAATAAAGCTGTAATATCTCAAAGAGATCTTAAATTACCTTAAAGTAATAGGAAACATAGTTATTAAACATTCAGACTAATTTTGTTCAGTGTTGGATACATTGACACTGTTTTTTGAAAAAGAACTCGAAAAAATGTAATTGAATCAACATTTCATTAAGAGAATGACGTTGAGTCATTTTTGAATTAAATTGTGAAATCTCAAAAAAATCTGAGTACAGTATTAACTTGCGAGGAACAAAATTCATACGCGTCAGAAATGAACAATCAATAAATAGCGTCAATTTCATTAAGAATGGTAATTCTCCCTCTTAAATGGCCATGAGCGACCTTTGAATTTTCTTGTAAAAACTTCAAGAAATCTAAGTCAATATTAAATTGTAAATAACACAATTCATATGCGCTAGAAATGGATAATAAATCAGTAGCCTAAATTTAATAAAGAATGACAATTTTTCCCCTCAAATGGCCTTGGGCGACCTCTAGATAGCTATTCTTTCTATCTGAAATATATATGACTATAAGAAACACAAGCTGGGACATTGACGAAAGATTGAAGTCTCGGGAATGTAGTTTTTAATGTAATCACCAGATACATGCAAAAATTTCAGTTCATTTCGCATCGCAAAAGTAATATTTATTTTGACATTTTTTTTTAAATTAATGACGTAGAGGATTGCGGTTTACATTGCGCACTCTAAAAAACCGTGAGATTGGGCGGCGGTTACCTACTGGACTGTCAGATACTTCTGCTTTGGTCAATATTGTAACCTCATTGCTTGCCATGTTTATTTTCGCCCGTCGTTTACAGTGTTGGCGAGTATCATACTTATACATACCAAAAAGAACATTATGAGTCTCCAATATAGCATAGACGTCACCATCGAATGTTGATAATACAATTTGTTCTTGGATTGGCATAAGCGTATACATATTCTTTCCCTTTTGTATTTCAAGCGGTATATTTGCAGGAAAAGTGTATTTGCGAAGTTCAAATATCCGGTCTCGATTCGTGCAGGGAATAAGCCGAATAAATCTAAGTTCTTCAAGTCCACATCCCCATCCGTCAAAAGTAGGAAGCCTTGTAGGAGGAACCATTAAGCTGGCAGAAGGAGACCTCGACCTGGCACGAAGAGGAGACTTGGCAGAAGGAGACCTCGATCTGGCATGAAGAGCAGACTCGGTAGGCGGAGATCTGGACCTGACACGAAGAGCAGATTCGGCACCAGGAAGAGTCCAATCTGGTAAATCATTTCTTTCAAAAGAAAAAGGTCTTTCACGAGAAACACCAGGAATGGGTTCGCCATTTGGTAAACAATCGAATTGTAAGCTTAAATCTGCAACAAGAAAGAGCGAATTAATTTTTTTTAAAGTACGATGGTATTCAATGAACCTCTTGGTGCAATATTGCGAAGCAAGTGTATATTTCGTAGTCACTCAGGGTAATTAAAAATGTTATGATATGGCTATTTAGTTCATAAGCGGCTAGCTGATTGTGTAATCAGCGACAGTTAGTGCAACAAATAAGAGTTTCACTATTTTTCTAACAATTCTAGCCCAAAAAAACGATATGTTTCTACAGGCGTACAGAATCAAAGAAGACGCCACGCGATGGAAGTTATCGGCAACACCTTTTGTCTTCTTTTTTCTTCTGTTTAGTCGATCATCCTAATTTGAATAAATGAATAATTAATTATTACGTCTCAAGAGCTCGTGGTTCTTAATGTATGAGTTGCTATACTTCGAAATGCATCAATGATTCGTTCAATAAAAAAGATACAAAAGTAATGCCGATATTTAAAACAATTTTCGATAAAAACAAAAATGATATAAAAGAGATAATCAGACTTACTGTTTTACAAACAGAGATAAGTGGACCAATTGAAATATCAAATGAAATGAACAAATATTTGCAACATATAGCAGTCGAAACCAAGGCAGAAGTTTGGGATGTCACTGATTCAAAGTCAATGTCAGGTATGATTCTCACGATGAGTCCAGTTGCGTTAAAACACATCAAGGATGCAGAACTCCGAAGCAAGTATTGCCGAAAATATCATCGCTATACAGCATACCAGTAACCACGAAGAAATTCATACGATATGACATTGAGAAAAGTGCAACTTCAGATAAATGAAGAAACTGTAGCTCATTTACAAAATACGTTATTAGTACCTAATATCCGCTCAAATTTATTATCCGTATGAAAAATTACTGATCATAATTTTTGAGTAATTTTTTGAGAGAAGGAGGCTGTCATTCGTACATCGCAATGAAAGGAATCCGAAATATGTAATTAATCAATAGATGATTTACGGAATTAATTGAAGATAAGAAAGCATAGTCACTGTTCCCGAATGAAGCATCGTGAAGTTCGCAAGTTTTGGAATTAATTCATACAGATATTTGTGGTCCGATGCAGGTAGAGCCATTAAGTGATCCAATATATTTCACACAACTTTCACAGAAGATGAAACAAGATTTTGTGGAATTGTTTTTTGAAAACACAAGAGTACATTTCAAAAAAAAAATCAAGAATTTAAGGATAAAGCAGAAACTCAAACTGGAAGGAATACCAAAATCTTCAGATCTGACAGTGCGAAAGAATATTGATCTAAGAAACTAAAATATTCTCTAAAAGAAAAAGGTTTTCAACATCAATTCACATTTGAAAAGACATCCTCGCAGAATTGGGTCTATGTGTGCCTCTCAGATCCGTAATTGTCAACAATTTTTGGGCAGAGGCTGTTCTAACTGCAGCATAGATGATGAAATTACTTTAAAACTCGGACTGGAAAAATACCTACTGTATATTACACCCAATTTTTAATTCGAAAGCCACGAAATGTATTTTTGTAGGATATTTAACGGAATTGAAAGCCTACAGGCTCCAGAAGACAACAAGTCTAGGAATGAATTGAAACTATTTATTGAGCGACAACATGAAATTTCAGACATTGGACAACATAATTACGAGGAAGATAGTAAAAAACTATTGCTTATATATTGACATATTACACTATCATATTTACCAATCGAATTGAGGATGACTGAGAAGGTAAAGATCAGAGCATTAATGACCCTCATTGTTTTCAAGCAGAGGAGAGACTGATTAATATATAATTGTATGGCCGTAAGTGTGATTTACAGCGGTTTTACTGGAAGTCAATGTCATGTTTGTATATGATAGTTGCTCCCAGTGGGACTTTGCAGTGGTTGTTTAACCTGATTTTTAATAATTACATATATGTATATATATATATATATATATATATATTCTTCAGTCGTTATCTCATAGAATACAGACGTCAAGTTTATGCTTCTGAGCTATTTACATTTCATCAGGCAGTTTTACGCAAGACAAATTTATTTACGATTTACTTCAAAACTGATATCGAAATGTATATACATGATCACTGACGACTCTCAAGGACGATAAGATGTTTGAAAATAAAGCTATAAATTTTACTTTTATCTGTTACAAAATCTCACATAAAAAAATCTTACATATTATTATTAAGATTTCAGAACTTTACTGATTGTAATTTTTACGATTTACATTTCAAGTTTCTCTAATTTTAAAGATTAAGAATATTTAATTTTTCTGAATTCTGATCTCCAAAATTATCCAAATTTGAGAATTTCAATTTATACTTTTTCCGAATGAAGGATCTTTAATTGCAAATTTTGTAAAATGGAAGAATTTTTGAAGCTTGAGATTGCATCATTTTCATCTGTGCCATTCCTAATTGATGATTATTCAATTATTGAAAATTGAAGAATGTTAAATTGGAAATCGTTGAAACTCTAATATTGAATCTGCAAAATTAAACTATTAAAAGAAATTGAAAGTTACATCCTTTCAAGATATAAATGTTAAAAATTAAATAATTTTCAATTCTAGATTTTCAAAATTCAGAACATCGAAGACAAATCAAGCTTCAAAATCATCGAAATTTCAAAATTTTGTATTATAAATCTAAAAAATGTAGGAATTTTCATTTGTAAATCATCAAAGTTAAACTATTTCTGCATAAACTTGAAATATGTGGGTTTGGAAATATATACATTTTTTCACTGATAATAATTTAAGAATTCTCGTTGAAGATAATGGTAAATGTCTGTTCTTGACAATAACAAAACTAGGTTGGAAGTTCGAGCATTAGGTCTGATACGTTCTGGATAGACCTTGCATATCCCATTTAAATGCCATATATTTTTCCAGGTCGAAATCTCAATATATACATCTGAAATAAAAAAGAAACTGACTGGCACAAAGAAGAAAAATTAAAGCTTTGAGAATGAAAAACACATGGACTTTTGATTGTAGTAACCAGGTACATGAAATATTTTCATCCGCCTTCAAAAACATTATATTTTAGTTTTACATTTTTTTAAATTATTGATCTACAGGATTTCGGTTTAAATTCTGCAGTATAAAACAGCCCGAGATTTTGCGTCGGGCACCTACTGGCGTTTCTCTGACTTCTTCTTTGGTCATTGAGGTAACGTTGCCGCTTGCCATGTTTATTTTCGCCCGTCTCATATTGTGATTGTAGTCCAGATCATCACGCTTATACATTCCAACAAGAACATTATGAGTCTCTAATATAGCAAAGACATCACCATTGGATGTGCATAATACAATTTGTTCTTGAATTGGCATAGGCGTATACATATTCTTTGCAATATGCATTTCAAGTGGTATATTTGCAGGGAAAGTGTATCTGCGAAGTTCAAATATCTGGTTTCTATTCACGCGGGGCATAAGTCGAATAAATCTTAATTGTTCAAGTCCACATCCAAATCCGTCAAAAGTAGGAAGCCGTGTAGGAGGGACCATGGACCTGGCAGGAGGAGAACGGGACCTGGCACGAAGAGAAGGCTCAGCAACAGAAACAGTCCGATCAGGTGCATTATTTCTTTCAGGAGAAGAAGAAGAAGGTCTGCTACGCGCAACACCAGGAATAGGGTCGCCATTTGGTAAACAATCGAATTGTGAGCTTAACTCTGCAACAAAAAAGAACTGATTACATTTTTTTTAACTACGTTGGTATTTCATGAACCCCTTGATGCATTATTGCGAGGCAAGTTCATAAACTGATAACAAATTGTGTAATAAGCGACAGTAAGTGTAACAGATCAGAGTTTCACTATTTTTCGAACTACTCTAGCCCAGAAAACAATGTGCTTTGAAACGCGCAGGCTCGCCGAAGGCGCCACGCGACTGAAGTCAGTTTTGTGGTT
>CAKNXH010002273.1:308946-353816 GCA_932178445.1 Andricus quercusramuli | reverse complement strand
TTGAGATATTTACTTTTCATTAGCGAGTTTCATGAAAAAAGATGTATTTACGATATTCTTGAAAACTGAAATCAAATTTGATGATTGTAATTTTGATGATTCGAGAATGACATTTCTTCAGTTTGAAATATTTACATATAATATTAATTTCTCCTGACCATTGATCTTCAAAATCATCCAAATTTAAGAATTTTGAATTAAAATCTTAAAAATGTAGGAACTTTCAATTGTAAATCCTCAAAATTGAATTACTGAAAGAAGAATGATTGAAAACACCGTTTCTTCAACCTATTACTTTTTATTTCACCCAAAATAACTTCAAAATGAAGAAAATGATTTTAGGTTGAAGAAAACTTTGTATTAAAAAAAAATAATTTCTTTGATTTAAGAGAAATTTCTTTAAACTGAAGAAGATTTTTTAATGAGAATCAACGAATATTTTTTTTCAAATGAAATAAATTTTCATTAAATCAAAGAATATTTTTTAGAAAGTTCGTGTTTTAAGAACTTCTCATTGCGATATTTTATCCTTTTAAGTTGACAATTTATCTATTTTTTTGAAAATTTGTATTTTTTGGTAGAAAATTATTCTTCTATGTTTGAAATTTGTGAAAGATAAGACTATTTTGTTGAGAATTCGTGCTTTTCCGTTAAATTCAACTGCTTTCGATTACAAATTCAAATATTTGTTGGTTTAACTATCAACCTTTGCATATTTCCTCGAGCCACGTCTTTCGCACATATCTCGCCAAACACGCCCAATTGTCTGAACAATCTCATCAATTGGGATAGCATTAAAGAACTTACACATTGTGTTCAGATAAGTTATTCACCTTTGATACTTAGGGTCAGACAAGCTGCCCATCTTTCGGAGGAGCACTGTGCGTTCTTCCACCAACCATTCCGAAATCGGCTCTTCCGACTGTAGACATGAGGTGAAAATGCGGGCCAGATGCTAGTGGGTTAAAAAGGAAATTCTTCTCCCAGATGCTCTTGATACCATCTAGTCCCAGAGCGAAATAGTTTGCATGCTTCTCAAAAATTTTTCTTCCTATACAGTAGCCATAAGTGGGCATTGCTCCTTAGGCGTACTGAAGGCACTTTACAGTTCCTTGAAGCATTTTATCTCATTTGTGTATTCATCTAGTCGATTCTGGACTACCTACAATCATCTCCAAATACCTCGACGTCCTCTGGTTTGGGCTAGTGATAGATAATAACTGGATGTTCTCGGAAAAGTTTAGATGAGTCAGAGCAAAATTGTTTATTTTCTCTGTACAACCGCTCCCTCCGCTCTAAAATTCTCCTAGCGTTGGATGGTACCCGTCTTCTGGTATTATCATCAGTCTTTGGTTTTCTTTTACGGTTTGCATCCGCCGAAGTTCTCGCTGCATCATACACATCAGAATTAATAGACTAGAGGTCAGGATCTACCAAGAAATCTCTATGAAGCGCGCCATCCAGCTCAGCCAGATCTCTGGGCTTAACAGAGACCCACATGCTGCGTTTTCTTCTGATCCCAAAGAATCGCTCTTCTTGTATTAGATGACTGCCCGCGGTTGGTCATAGTGTCGGTTCAGAAAAAGTGTATTTACGATGTTCAAATATTCGTTCTCGATTAACCCAGGGAATAAGCCGAATAAATCTAAGTTGTTCAAGTCCACATACCCATCCGTCAAAAGTAGGAAGCCTTGTAGAAAGAGCCATTAGGTTGGCAGTAGGAGACCTGGACCTGGCGCGAAGAGGAGGCTCGGTAGGCGAAGACCTGGAACTGACACGAAGAGGAGGCTCGGCACCAGGAAGAGTCCAATCTGGTGAGTTATTTCTTTTAGAAGAAAAAGAAGAAGGCCTTCCACAAGGAACACCAGGAATAGGGTCGCCATTTGTTAAACAATCGAATTGTGAGCTTAACTCTGCAACAAAAAAGAGCGGATCACTTTTTTGAAACTGCGTTGGTATTTCATGAACCCCCTTAGTTCATGCGAGGCAAGTGCACACGGAGAAAAATGCGGATTTAGGAACATGTTTTGAGGACCAGAAGTTTGAATGTGAATCCCAAACATCCCGGATCGTGTTCAGAAATTCAGGACTGAGAACTGTAATTTAGGAATCGGGATCCACGATGAATATTTGGAGCTAAACTGTAGCCAGCCACTGCAGGCCACCAATGTAAGCAGCACTCTTCTTCTGGATAGAGAGCTGGGCGCACAGTACTCTTCTAGCAAAATTCATCCTGGATCCGATTTGCTCGAATTCTATTTTTCTCCGTGTATATTTCGTAGCCACTTGGTGTAATTAAAAATTGTATGATATGGCCAGTCAGTTCATAAGCTACTGGCTGATTGTGTAATTAGCGACAGTAAGTGTAATAGATCAGAGTTTGACTATTTTCCGAACTATTTTGAACTGCTTCAGAATTTGTCGGCATCTCATTTTGTCTCTCATTTTTTCTGCTTAGTCAATCATCTTGATTTAAATAAATAATTATTACGTTTTAAAAGCTCGAAGTTCTCAATGTATGATGTATTGATAAAAACAGAAACAATATAAATGAGATAAATAAACTTACTGTTTCACAGATATGAGTGAAACAATTGAAATATCAAATGATATTAACAAATATTTGAAACATATAGCAGTCGACTTGCAGTCGAAGCCGAAGCAACTGTCTCATTCAACGTCAATGTCGGATATGATTCTGATGTTGAGTCCCGTTGCGTTGAAACAAATCAAGGATGCAGAACCTCAAGGAAAGTATTGACCAAAATATCATCGCTAGACAGCATACCAGATACCTATTAATCTTTAAGAATTTTTGTTGCATCACGCGAAATATTACCCACTCTAGAAGCATTATAATCCAGGATGCAGGAGGAATATGACGCTCGAAAAAGTAACCACGAGAAAATTCATTGGACATCGGGTACGGGATTGCGGATCAAAAAGGTGGGATAATAGTAAAGGTGAATCATCTGAGAAAGCTGACGCCATTAGTACCTGATATCCGGTCAAATTCATCATCCGTATCAAAAATAACTGATCATAATTTTTAAGTAATTTTTCGAAAGAAGAAAGCTGTCATCCGCACATCTCAATGAATAGGATCCGGAATATGTAATTCATAAACAGAAGATTTACGGATCAAATAGCAAAGGCAAAAAAAATGTGTCTACTTGTGAAATTTATATTCAAGGTAAGGAAGCATAGTCACTGTTCCCGAAGGAAGCCAGTGCAAAAGAATATCGATCTAAGAAAATAAAATATTTTCTGGGAGAAGAAGGTTTTCCACATCAATTCACATTTGAAAATACATCCTCGCAGAATTGGCTCTATGTATGCTTCTCAGATCAGCACTTGTCAACAATTTCTGGGCAGAGGCTGTCCTAACTGCAGCATACATTAGAAACAGGTTTCCAACTCGGAGTCTTCATGATGAAATTCTTTATCAAATTCGGACTGGAAAAATACCTACTGTTCGTATATTGGCGATGGTACCATCAACTGCGGTCAGTCTTTCCGAAAAAAACCCTCTACTCGGCTCGATCGACACTTTCCATGACATTGTCAATCTTCAATGATAGGTCGTCGATCTTTGATGATAGGGTATTGACAGTTTTTGACACCTCATTTAGTTTAGGCTGAAAGGATGTGAAAGCGTTGTTTATAATTCGCTTGATGTCGTTTGCTGTGAGGGAATTTGGTCTAGGAGTGGATTTTGCAATTGCTGGCGATTTAGATGTAGGCTTGCAGAACTTCCTGTAGGAACAGGTGTGGAGAGTACCTGAGAGACCAGGTAATCAGGATGATATGGAGTTTGACAACCTGGACAGAGCACTGCGTCGTTTACGGCCCCCTTACACCCGCAACAAATTATGTTTGTCTGTGAGTCCTTAATTTTTATTTGTTCAAACAACTTTTTCTTCCAAAAAACGTAAAAAGTTATTATTTTCTGGAAATAATTACACAATCGAGGAATGCTGAGAGCCATATATTTTTAAAGGATATTCGGTGATTATCTAAACAATTTTTATATGTTTGAACAATTTTTCCCTCTGTAATGCAAGAGTTTATTATTTTACATTGTTTTTAAAATTAGTAGTGTACAGGATTGCCGCTTAATTTCTGCACTATAAAACAGTCTGAGATTTTGCGGCGGGCACCTACTGGCGTTTCTCTGAGTTCTTCTTTGGTCATCGAGGTAACCTTGCCGCTTGCCATGTTCATCTTCGCCCGTCTTTTATTGTGACTGTAATTCTGAAAATCACGTTTATACATACCAACAAGAACATTATGAGTCTCTAATATGGCATAGACGTCACCATCGACTGTTGATAATACGATTTGTTCTTGGGTTGGCAGAGGCGTATACATATTCTTTGCTATATGCATTTCGCGTGGTATATTTGCAGGAAAAGTGTATCTGCGAAGTTCAAATATCCGGTGTCGATTAACGCAGGGAATAAGTCAAATAAATCTAAGTTGTTCTAGCCCACATCCCCATCCGTCAGAAGTAGGAAGCCTTGTAGGAGGAACTATGGACCAGGTACGAAGAAGAGGCTCGGCTGGAGGAGACCTCGACGTGGCATGAATTCAAGGCTCGGTAGCCAGAGATCTGGACCTGACACGGAGACGAGGCTTGGCACCAGGAAGAGTCCAGTCTGGTAAATTATTTCTTTGAGAACAAGAAGGTCTGCTACGGGGAAGACCAGGAATAGGGTCGCCATTTGGTAAACAATCGAATTGTGAGCTTAACTCTGTAACAAGAAAGAGCGGATTACATTTTCTTAAAGTACCTTGGTATTTGATGAATGCCTGAGTGCAATATTGCAAGGCGAGTGTATCTTTCTAAGTATACTAGCCAAGAAAACAATTTGCGCAGACACGCGCACAGACTCGGAGAAGACGTTGCACGATTGGAGTCAGTGTTGTGTGTACGAAAATTTACTGGTCCGTAACGGTTGGTTAAACCGGTTCACTGCAAGGAGGCGTAGCCCAGATGCCGATCCGACGTGTCCTACTGTATCTGTTTTTGAAAATACCACACTAAGTACAAAGTTAGAGCAAAAGGTCGGATATTTTCGGGACAGAAGTAGCATGTTCTATTCAAATTTGCTCACTATAGTTTCAGTTAGCATTATTGACAAAGTAACGTCGTATACAACGTAAAATTCATTCTGCTAAGCTCTGTGAAACTTTTCACAAAATATGTTTAATTGTTAACTGCTCCCAAAATTATGTGCAAGATATATTGTCTTTTGTTTTCCTGTTTAGTCGTTGTCAATAGATGTCACACGAACTTATATTTCTTCAAAAACAGTATTTCCCCGATCTTCAGTGATATTCAACAGAATAGTTATTTCTTGATTCAATGTCATATAAAAGTCATTTTCACAAAAGTAAATAAAGATTTTAAAATTCGATTCCAATTTAAATCAAATCAGAAAGTTGACAAAAAGTTATATTAATAATTATGATACACATCGTTTTGACTGAAAACAGCAATAAAAGTGAGGTTATAGGTTGACCCATGCTAATGTCAATGTTATTCCTGCTTTTTATTAAAAGAAGAAGGTTTTCCACACCAATTCATATTGGAGCACACAGCCTCGCAGAAATAGCTCTATTCACGCTTCTCAGATCAGGTTTTTTCAAAAAATTTTGGGCAGAAGCCGTCTGAACTGCAGCATGCGTTAGAAACGTGTTATATTTTCAATGCAGAGTTTCGAAAAAAATAGCGATTGGGACATAATGTATGAAGTATAATGTTATATTATACTATTATATTTACCAATAAAATTAAGGATGATTAAGAAGGCGACGATCAGAGCATTAGCGACCCTCATTTTTTCCATTCAGAGAAAAGACTGAATGATATATTAATGTATGGCCATAGGTGTGATTTACCACGGTTCTACTGGAAGTCAAGATAATTTTTATATATGGCAGTTGCTGCAAGCGGAACTTTGCAGTGGTTATTTAAACTATTTTTAATTAATTAATTACATATATATTCTATAGTCGTCACATTATTATATTTACATGTCATTAGCTATTTTCACGAAAAAAATTCCATTTACGACATTCTTGAAAACTGAAATTCAATTTTATATACATATATTATCCTCGGAGAGTATGTACAAGGTTAGCGCGAGCGGCACTGCAAATCACTGTCGACTATTAAATATAAGATAGTTGAAAATAAAGCTATACATCTTCAAAATTGAACTATTAAAAAAAATTCTAACCTACATACCTTTCAATTATAAATTCTAAAAATTGACTAATTTTCCAATCAATGTTCTTGAAATTCACGAGTCTTCAATATTAAACTACTTATTCTAAAAAACGTTCAAAAATACTTTATTTTCAACTATGAATAATTCAATTTAATCAGTCTTAAAATTTAAATCTTGAAGTTTCCGTTTAAAATTTATACTAATTGGAAACATCAAAAAGATTCATAATTTCAGAGTCACTCAGAAAACTATATTTTTTTAATGGAAGGAACTGTTTCTTCAACCTATTACAATATTGCGAGGCGAGTGCATATTTCGTAGCCACTTAGTGTAATTACAATTTTTATGATATGTTAATTCAGTTCATAAGCTGCTAGCTGATATTGTGTGTACGAAAACTTACAGGGCCGTGACGAACGGTAACGTAGCATATAAAGTCACATCGATTATCCTAAGATGTGTGAAACTTTCCACAAAATATGTTTAATTTTCAACTGCTCCAGAATATATCGGCAACACATTTTGTCATTGATTTTCTCTGTTTAGTCGATCATCTTAATTTAAATAAATAATTGATTATTAAGTCTCAAAAGCTCGAAATCCTTGATGTATGAATTGCTATACTTGGTAATGCATGAATGATTCGTTCAAGAAAAAAAAATATAACAGGAAAGCAAATGTACAAAACAATTATTGATAAAAACAAAAACAATATAAATGAGATGAACAGACTTACAGTTTTACAGACCAAGATAAGTGAGCCCATTTAAGTATCAAATGAAATGAACTAATATTTGCAACATATAGCAGTCGACTTGCAGTCGTAGCAGAAGCAAATGTCTGGTATGTCCCTCATTCAAAGTCAATGTCAGATATGATTCTCATTTTAGAAGAAGGAAGCTGTCATTCGTACATCTCATTAAAAAATATCCGGAATGTGTAATTCATCAACAGAAGATTTACGGACTAAATAGTGAAGTGAGTGCACCGTACACTGGATGCTGTACATTGGGAGCTGGGTATGTAGAGCAACGACTATCAGCAACAAAATTTAAGAGCTTCCGAATTAAGCTTACACCCAGTTAAGAGTTAAAAATTTCACAATCTGTATGATAAATGTACTGAAATAGTTCCCTTGTCTGCTTGAACGTCCACTTGCCTCTCACGAACTGGGGTGCTTGATTAACGTGAGTCAATGCCTCTTACGGATCGGGGTTCTTCTTTGATTTCTGACACATTTAAGACTAGCAAGTACAATAGATTTCAACACTAACTCTATCTGTGAGTGATCTGAGAGAGTGGGTTCATCTGAAACTCTCCATTTCTTGATATTATCTCTGAAACTACTGGTACAGAGAGTGATGTCAATGACTTCCTCTCTGACCGAGTTACGAAACGTCGTGGTGTTGCCCGTGTTGAGAATATGTAAATCAGTGGTGATTAGGTATTCCCGTAGGTCATTGCTTTTCGAGTTAATGTCCGTGCTGCCCCACAAAGTATGGTGGGAATAAGCATCGCATCCCAGCACAAGAGGAATACCTCTTACCTTGCAATATTCCACCAGTGTCATACCTCCACTGGTGGGTTGGTATCGCTGTTATAAGGAAAATAAGCCGATCCCAGAGCTAGCATTTCTATTCCTTTGAGATCCATGGCTATCACCATCAGGTCTTTCGAACATAGCTCAATCAGCGGGACAGCGTTAACTCCCTTCGCCAGTATGCAAGCCCTTGGTTTGGCCGCCTTAGGGCCCCTCTAACAGAAAAGATTGTCTTTGAGATGGATTAATAATAATTATAATATAGTGATAGTGAAATCATTGTACCTCTTATTGTATCTCGAAATAACCATGGTTCTTGGATTAGCGAGATACCTGCGTGCCTCGCAGCCATGCCCATCTGCAAAATTCCAGAGGTGCCTTTGTTGTAATGCAAGTAAATTTGGGTAATAGTTAGACCAGGAGAAGTTATTTATGTCTGCTCCTGATCTTCCTGTGTCCCAAGAGGCTCCTTCTGTCCCTGGCCGGAAACCCGCATGTTGAGCTGTCCAAAATGATAGAAGAGCCTGTTGCTGAGGACCACAAGAGCCCTTGTCTGGGACTCAGGAATCGCCACAAATAGGAGATGCCTGGTGCTTCCTACTGTGTCCTGTTCCTGAAGCCTATCGTGCCTGACGATTCGTTAGCACGCTGCATTAAGTGAGGAGTTGAATCCCTCAACCGCCGGAGTACCTCAGACGGGTTTTCCAGTTTATCTTCTGGAGCAACTCAACCCCACCTACCTTAAAAGCTGCACCTTCCCACGGCTTTGTCTCGACTGCTACTTTGAGTAGCCAAGCTTTAGTCGCTAGACATTACTGAAGAATGAACAAATAATGATGAAACAAGTAAATGTTGCTGAAACAGTTGAAGTGACGGAACAAATGAATATCGCTGAAAGACTACGTGACGGAAAGAATCCTGTGACGCTGAAAAGGGCTTTCAACTCCAATGGAGGACCAGACGTTATTGAAGAATAAACAAATAACGGAAAAACATGTGAGCATTGCTGAAACAGTTGGGAATGACAGAACAAATGCTGCGACGCTACGAATTCTCAGATGGTAACGCTCAGCGTCTGGAGACTATGCATCTTACTTGCAAAATAATCAGACTGTTGAACTTTTCAAGTACGTTTCTAGATTTTGAATTATTCAACGTGATTTTGGGTGATAGACGTTGCTCTGCACACCCATTTCACAATATTCAACACCCAGTGTACGGTGCACTCACGGTTTTCATTTTTTCTAACCATGATCTACCTCTTCGATCTTTTTGGGGATCAAATATGTTTTAGGACGTGAATTGAAGATTTTTTTGGAGGAAGATGAAAGTGGTACGGTCAAGACGTTCTCAAGAAAAACGAGTTTTTCGATTTCCCTTCTAACCCCCATAACTCCCATAAAAATCATTTCTGGGAGATAATCTTCACTGTTCCCGAAGGGAGCATCGTAAAGATCGCAAGTTCTGGAATTAATTCCTACAGATATTTGTGGTCCAATGCTTCTCGGATTAGGACTTTTCAACCATTTTTGGGCAGAGGCTTTCTTAAATGAAGCAAACATTAGAACCAGGTGTCCATCTCGGAGTGTTCATGATGAAATTCCTTATCAAACTAGGACTGAAAAATACCTACTGTACATTACATCCAAAATTTTGGTCCAGAAAAATAAATGCTGCACAAGACAAAGGAAGGTTTGATTAAAAAACAATGAAACGCATTTTTGTACAATATTCAATGGAATCGAAAGTTTACAAACTCTGGAATATGAAGACAAGGATAATTTGTCGAAATCGAGATGTAAGTCTTGTGAACAATTTCCAGTCATGTACAGAAGATAAATTTTCATTCAGGATATGATTTTTCTGCGATCATAAAGACAATATTTGATGCCAAAAGTTCAAGCATTCCAGGAGAAGAAAAGTCCAGGAATGAAATGAAAGTATTTATTGAGTGACAGTAAGAAAATCGAGAAATTGGAGAACATAATCACGAGGAAGGTGGCCAAGAAGAAATAACCCAATCAAGCCTCCTGAGTAAAATCTACAGATCAAACCTCATTGTCAGTAGCGAGTCAATTGAAAGCAGCCATATATGCTGAATTCCAAACTATTATGAAGAACCAAACCTAGATTATGGTGAATCATCCAAGAAAATGCAAGCTAATTTGTTCTGAATGAGTCTTGCGTACAAAATTTATCAACGATGGATCAATCGAACAAAGAAAAGCTAGAGTTGTAGCAAATGGTTTTGCACATTAAGCTTCTGTCGATTTTCATGAAACTTTTGCACCAGTGCGCAGATCTGGCTAAATTATTTCTCCCATCTTCACAAGAGTAGAGATATTTCAATGTTGTTACTGTACTGGAGTGTTGTTGAATTTTCTGGTTCGATCTTCTATCAAACCGGAAAGAAAAACGGCTAATTATGAGTCCAGAATCCTTCTTATGCTTTCAGTTGACCATCTAAGAGACGCGCGTTTATTTAACAATCAAGCCAAGTATTGGACAATCCGTTAAAATAAATCTCGAGTGTTTCCACTGTGTTTGTATTTATAATTGTATGGTGCTCATTTTACGAGTGCTTTGCTTCCCGTTAGCAAATGTGTTCGTTTTCTCATAAAGGAAGCATTAGTTATTTTTTTCAATAATAGACAAACCAAAGTCTTCATTTTGCTCAATTTTAAAATGGAAATGTACAAAAAATACAAAATTAGAAAAAAAAAACTGTAATTTGAAGCAAATGAGGAAGTTGCAAAGAACGATTTTAATCGAAAACTGAAAAACATTTAAAATAAGTGAAAAATTAAAATCAAGGATAATTGAGAAGCTGAAGATCAGAGCATTAACGACTCTTATTTTTTCAACCAGAGGAAAGACAGATTAATATATAATTGTATGGTCATAGGTGTAATTTACCGCGGTTCTACTGGAACTCACTGTCATGTTTGTATGTTCAGTCGTTATCTCATAGAATATAGACGTCAAGTTCATGCTTCTGAAATATTTACATTCCATTAGACAGATTCAGGAAAAAAAATGTATTTACGATATACTTTAAAACTGATATCAAAATTGATTTATGTTATCGTCGGATATTATCCACAAGGTTAGCGCGATAGGCGCCATCAAATCACCGACGACTTTTTAAGTTGATAAGATGATTAAAAATAAAACTATAAAATTTTTTGTATCTGTTACAAGGCTTCAGAAATTTCTTGTCGATTCAACCATTGTAAAGACATTTCTGACTCTTTGGTATAAATTTGGACCACCCTAATTTTACATACATAAAACAGTATTGCAAATCGTTAAAGTTGAAGAATCTTTAATATTTAATATATATATATATATATATTAAAATATTAAATATATATATATAATATATTAATATCTGTTATATAATATATACGATATTTATAGCAGACTGAGGTTTGCTTTTACCAGAGGCATAGATCTTCAGGTCATCCATATAAAATACATGCGTGACCTTATGCTCGCGCTGACTAGTTTCGCCACAGAGGTATCCAGGAGAATTTCTTAGTGCGAGAGATAGAGGCAGAAGTGTGATGCAAAAAAGTCAAGGGCTCATAGTATCACCTTGAAAGCACCCCTCTGGAAGGTGACGTTGTTCGTTGACGATAATTTCTAGATGAGATAGTAAATCTGGTTTTCCAAAGAGGCATCAATCTCTCTATGCATCTCACTACCTGTGGATGTACCTTCAAGCTTTCCAACAGACAAATGATAAGTCTATGATAGGTTGAATCGAAAGCTTTCTGGTAGTCAATCCAGGTCATTGACAGGACGCGCTTATGGGCTGCAGCGTCTTTACAGACACACCTGTCAATTAGCAGGATCTCTCGACAGCCTGCTACACCTGTTCTCGAGCCACGTTGTTCGTACATCTCTCGCCATACAGGCTCAATTCGTCGAACAATTCTGTTGTTTAGGACAGCTGTGAAGATCTTATACAGTGTGTCAAACAAGTTATGGGCCTGTAATTCTCTGGGTTGGTCAAGTTGCCTTTTTTCGGCAGGAGTATAGTGTATTTTCGTCCTTGAGTCAGATAACAGCCGTATTTGGTCAACAATATGCTGCTCGATTGTCAGAAGCTTTGACTTGTTCAGGGTGTGATTCAAGATCCTTAGTTCTTGGGCGAACTTTCGAACCCTTTCTTCTTTTGGTCTTCTGATCCATCATCGGTTTTAGCCTTCGCAGAGCCCCGCGTGCAAGGATAAGGGTGGTACTCTGAGAGGTCGCCTGGTATCCCGGAGTCACCGATCAAGACACCTTACCCAGGTGCCATTCAGCTTTCGGCACGGTTGTTACGCCTTCGTTAAGGGGTTATTCCTTCGGGACCATCCCTAGACAATTTTCCGCGGCTGCTTATTAATTATTGTAACCATATTCAGCAGAAACCTTCGGTACAGGGACCCTCTATCCGCAACCCGAGGACCCGTTCGGTGGCTTTGTCATAGGCCCTTCGGTTCCATGCAACTTGGCACACTTACGAATTGTTTTTTTTTTGCCGAGAAAATGACCTCTGACCGCAAAAAATGACTTTCTCTTAAATTGTGATAATCAAAAAACATTGCTAGCACTTGCATATTAGATGGTAGCTTATCGCCAACTAACTTTTCCTCATCCTTTCCTCAAAGGTAAATAATTACCCCTTTTTCTGCACTTACGATGATCAATTCTTTGTAATTATAATTTCACAACTAAACTTGATCATATATTGATGAAGCTTTAATATCCTACTGGTTATAACGTTTTCTATTTTTAATTTGAAGAAAAATTAAAAAATGTCTAGAATTGAAAATTATTCAATCTTCAACATTCATATCTTAAAAGTATGTCACTTCCAATTTGTTTTATTAGTTTATTTTTGCAGGTTCAAAATTGAAGATTCTGCACTATAAATGATTTGCAATTTAACAATCTTCAATTTTTAATATTTCGAATTGAACGTTGAATGATTTGAAATGGTATAGTTTATAATTATGCAATTTAAAGTTAAAAGAATTCTTCCATTCATAAAATTTACAATTAAAGATTCTTCAATTGGGAAAAGTATAAATTGAAATTCCTGAATTTGGATAATTTTGAAGATCAGAATTCAGGAGAATTTAATATTCTAAATCTACATTTATAGCAAGAAGTCAGAAATGTCTCTACAATGGACCATTCGACGAGGAATTTCTTAAAATTTGTAACGGATTAAAAAAAGAGTTTATAGCTTCATTTTCGACCATCTTATCGTCTAAAAGTCGTCGGTGATTCACAGTACCGCTATATATATATATATATATATATATTTGTGTGATTATTAAAAAAAGGTTAAGCAATCAGTGCAAAATCTCTCTGGGAGCAACTGCCATGTATTAAAATAACACTGACTTGCAGTAGAACCGCGGTAAATCACACCTATGGCCATACATTAATAGATCATTCAGTCTTTCCCCTGCTTGAAAAAAATGAGGGTCGTTAATTCTCTGATCTTCACCTTCTCAATCATCCTTAATTCAATTGGTGAATATGATAGTGTAGTATGTAGTATGTATTACCAATCATTGGTGCAAAAGTTTGATGAAAATCGGAATAAGGATTATGTGCGAAACCCTTTGCTACAAATCTAGATTTTCATTGTTCGATTGATCCATCTTTGTTGAATTTTGTACGTAAGACCCATTCAGAACCAATAACCTTGCGATCTTTTGAACGATTCACCAAAATCCAGGTTTGGTTCTTCATTAGAGCTTCGAATTCAGCATACATAGCTTCTTCTTATTTACTAGCTATTGTGAATCAGGTTCAATTGGTAGATTTATCCGTACACACAACACTGACTGCCATCGCGTGGCGTCTTCTGCGAGTGTGTGCGCAGGTCTAAGCACATTTTTTTATTGGCTAGAATAGTTGGAAAGATAGTGAAACAGTGATCTGTCATCAAACAGGTCCCAATTCAAATGAACGATCCATGGATACTCTGAGTCTATCCGCTGGTCGTCTCGTACCTGTTCCAGACAACAATGACCGGAACGAAGAACTTCTATTCCCATGTGACTTTCCGGGGTGCGAAAGTGCCTTTGCCACAAAAACTGGTTTAGGTGTCCACCGATGTCATGCCCATCCAGAGCATGCAGATAGCAGGGCGACCATGGCCATAATGAAAGTTAGATAGTCCCACGAGGAGGAACGCATGATGGCTAGAAAAGAAGCCGAGCTTCTTATAGGTGATGAAAGGTTCATTAATATGGCCTTAGCAGTCGAATTTAAAGATAGATCTCTCGGGTTTATCAAGGGTCATCGCAGGTAGCCCGACTACAAGATGCTGGTTCAACAAATTGTGATTGAAGTGAGAAATGAGCAGCAGGCCACAACTTCGCCCATAACACGCCGGGCAAGAAGATCCTTTTTATTGGAACTCCCGCCTCAGGACGATGATAAGAGCACTCTTTCTTACTTCTTTGAAACGCTGGAGTGACAAGCGCCTGATCAATAAGCCTATAACATCCAAGAGCTTGACAGCATCTGTGAAAAGGCCCCCCGTAGTGGTAAAGACGTAACGTTGACTTGACTCTCACTTTATCTGAAGGAGCTGATGCCAGCACGTCCTCCTTGAGAAACGCACACAAACGCACACCTCCTGGCACAGGCCACCTCACCCAATTCCTACATTAATCAAAGGAAGCAACGTAGGGGCCAATATGCCAAAACCCAAATTTTGTGGAACAAAGATGGGAAAAGGGCCATCAACAACATCCTAGATGGGTCTTCAATTTCCACTCAGCCACCAAAACGGATAATAGAACCGTTTTGAAGGCGTGTCCGTACACAGGAAGCAGTCACGGCACCGATCTTTCCAGAGCAGAAGAAGGAGAAGAAGGGACTGTAGTCACTCATCAAACTAGAGGAGATTAAAAAATGCATTTTAATAACAAAAACTGCCCCAGGACCCGAGGGACTTTTAGCAAAAGATCTTGCAAAGCTCTCGAAGTCGGCGCTTGTTTGCATCTTCAATATTTGTATGTGATGTGAAAGGTTACCAGAGTTCTTCTGACATTTAACACCATATTCATACTGAAGAAAGGGCATGAGGATAAACCGGAGAAATATACCGGCCAATCACCATTCCATCAGTGTTGGAATGCTCCATCGTGTTCTAGCAAAGAGGCTGGAGAATAGCATAAATATCGATGAATGCTAGAGGGAGTTTGGAACAGGAGTGGGTAGCACAAGGGACAATGTCTTTGAGCTGGATAATATTCTAAGGCAACACCGCCGGTTGCCAGAACCTCTTTATATGGCGTCTCTCGATGTGGCTGAAGCTTTCGCCTTCAGTCTCACATCCATCCCTTTTGGAGGCTATGAAATCCCATGGTGCACCATCTAGTTACACCCGATATGTCGAATTCTTATATGAGCAAAATTATACGATTCTACAACTGCAGGGCTGGTCTTCTGGCCCCAGACGAGTTGTCAGGCAAGGCGACCTCCCATCGTTGCCAATTTTCAACATGCTGATGCACAGGCTTCTGGACAGCCTTCCGTCAACAGTGGGTGTTAAAATAGGCGAGAAGAGGATCAATGCCACTGCCTTTGTAGATAATATCAACCTTCTAAACTTCTAAACTACCCTAAGAATAAAAATACACCTTTCAGTGATCCTGGAGCATATAAAATTCCTTGTTCTTGTGGCAAAGTCTATATTGGAGAAACCGGGAGAGCTGTGAGCCAACGTGTAAAGGAACATGAGAGTAAAGTCAGGATAAAACATTTCACGCAATCAGCACTAGCTGAGCATCATATCGAGACAGGACATAGCATCATATTTGCAAAAACAACCATTATCGCAAAATCGTAACATATTTTCCAAGAAAAAATAGAGAAGCAATCGAAATCTTAAAACACCCTAACAACACCAATAGTGACAATGAATATAATATCAATCCGATTTGGCTTTCCGTCCTTCTGTGTTTTTAAAAGAAGACTTGATTGGCCAATCAAGTTCGACCGGTCCCCACCATGGGGCACTCTGGCCAATCACAGGCATCGTATAGTTTCGCACACGATTGAAACCCGAAAAAGCATTCATCAACTTTGTATAATTTATTCCGAAAGATGATAACTTTTCACGATTGACAGGAAAAAAATTGTTTGAACAAATAATAATTGTTGAAAAGTTATAATTATTTAAAATATACTTCAAAACTGGTCACTTGTCGATTAAAAAATAATTGATGTTGAGAAAATTTCAAAAAATACCGTCTTCAGCATGAATTTGATAGAAAAATGCTATTTTGCATTTTTTGGGGCGTTTTCCGGGCACAATAGAAGTGGATTTGGAGTGTAAAAATCAAAATTTATTGTTTGGAAATTATTCTTTGAATATTCCTTAAGAGGTGAATATACTTTCATTTACAATAAGTTTATAAAAAGTACTTCTTTTTCCCATTTTTTTTCAATCGAGCTCTTCTCATTTAAAACCCAATGGTAATTTCAAAAGTCTGAATCAATTTAGTTTGCTATCTCGGATCACTTATCAGTCTGAAGTTAACAAACTAAACAATATAGAAACTGGTACCAAAATAGACTATTCATGAGATCAAATTAGAAAGCCCAAAAAAGGATTGCAGATAAAAATGGATGACTAGTTTTTACTGTGTACCAACTATTGCATATTTTGTTGAGAATTGATTTTTTTGTTATTCCAAAATCAACTTATTGGTTTGGTGTTGAACTAATTTGTAGACAATCCATTTTTTTTGTCAAAGTTTCATTGTTTCAGTTGAAGATTCAAACATTTGGTTGTGAATTAATTTTCTTGTTGAAAATTCATAATTCTAGTTGAAACTTAAGCTATTTCTGCATAATCTTGAAATATGTGGGTTTGGCAAAATATGAATATTTTCCTGGTTGAATGCCATATATTTTTTATGACAAAATCTCAATGTATACATAGGACATAAAAAAGACTGACTAACACAAAGAAGAAAAATTAAAGCTTTGAGAACAAAAGCACATTGACTTTTTAATGTAATAACCAGGTACATGAAATATTTTGATCCAACTTCAAATACGTCACATTATAGTTTCATATTTTTTTTAATTAGTGGTGTACAGGATTTGGGTTTAAATTCTGTACTATAAAACAGCCAGAGATTCGGCGCCGAACTCCTACTGGCGTTTCTCTGACTTCTTCTTTGGTCATTGAGGTAACCTTGCCGCTTGGCATGTTTACCTTCGCCCGTTTATCATTGTGATAGTAGTTCAGAGCATCACGTTTATAAATTCCAACAAGAACATTATGAGTCTCTAATATAGCAAAGACGTCACCATCGGTTGTTGATAATACAATTTGTTCTTGGGTTGGCATAGGCGTACTAACATTCGTTCCCATATGCATTTTATGTTGTATGTTTGCAGGAAAAGTGTATCTGCGAAGTTCAAATATCCGGTCTCGATTCACGCGGGGAATAAGCCGAATAAATCTAAGTTGTTCAAGTCCACATCCCCGTCCGTCAAAAGTAGGAAGCAATGTAGGAGGACGAAGAGGAGGCTCGGCATCAGGAAGAGTCCCATCTGGTGAAGTATTTTTTCCAAAAGAAGAAGAAGAAGAAGAGGGTCTTCCACAAGGAACACCAGGAATAGGGTCGCCGTTTGGTAAACAATCGAATTGCGAGCTTAACTCTGCAACAAGAAAGATAGGATTATATTTTTTTAAGTAAGTTGGTATTTCATGAACGCCTTGCGGCGAAATTGCGAGGCGAGCATACATTTCGTAATTTCTTAGTGTAATTCGGAATTTCAAGAAATGGCTAGTCAGTTCAGAAACAGATCCGAGTTTCAGTATCTTTCTAACTATTCTAACCAAGAAAACAATGTGCTTAGGCACGCGCACAGACTCGCAGAAGAGGACATGTCCCACTGTATCTGTTTTTGAAAATAGCCCAACTAAGTAAAAATTTAGAGCTAGTATGTAACTAGTAGCTGAGTATGCGTGGAGTAGAAGAATAAAGAACGCGAAATCAGTCAGAACCAGGTGTTACTTCTGAAAAAGTCGATAAAGACATCAAGATGCAGGGTGTCCACGAACAGTATCGACAATAGTTAATTATTGTGCAAACTGTCGTGCACTATATCATCCAAGCTTTAGAAAAACATATAGAATTTGTATGGTCAAACACACAGAAATAGAGGAGCGTATATGTAAGGAAGAACCTACGGATACTACACAAGTGAATGAACGGAAACCGAAGGAAACTGTACAGAAAAATTGGTCCTTCACTGGAAGTATACTAGATTGAGAAATTTGCAAACGTTTAACAAAGGCTATATGACACGATATACTAAAGCCAATCAGAAAAAGAACGCAGCAAATGCTAGTGTTCGGTGCTTTCCATGAAGAACCATCAGCCAGCTTTGAACATTCCCTAGAAAGCTATGATCACTTATTAGAATTGATAAAAGGAAAAGGGGAATTATTACTCGTTGAAATGATCACGAGGTAGATAGCCAAGAAGAAGAAACCCAATCAAGCACAGCATCTTGATCAAATGAAGATGGGAGTTTCCCTCGTGTGATAAATCTACCAATCAAACCTGATTGCTAGTAGCCAGTAAATGAAAAATAGCTATGTATGCTGAAGTCGAAGCTCTTATGAAGAACCAAAGCTGGATATGGGCGCAAATCTCGAGATTCGTAACGTATGAATTGCTATCATTAGTAATACATAAATAATTCGTTGAAACGAAAATCAATAAATAAATAGAATCATTGCATTTTATAGGCTAAATTGTTATTTGCGAAATGCTTAAAAATAATTATTAAATTATACTGATGTATATATATATGAATATATTATACTATTACATTTACCAATAGAATTGAAGATGATTGAGAAACTGAAGATCAGATCGTAAAGGACCCTCATTTTTTCGAAGCAGAGAAAAGACTGATTAATATGTTAATGTATGGCCGTAGGTGCGATTTACTGCTGTTCTACTGGAAGTCAGTGTCATTTTTATTTATGCAAGTTGTAAATCACTGGCGACTTTCAAAGACGATAAGATAGTTGAAAATAAAGCTATAAAATTTTGTTAATTTATTATACAGGTTAAGAAATTTATTTTCGGCTTGTCCATTGCAGAGATATTTCTGACTTTTTGATATAAATCTGGACCACTCTGATGTTTAATATATAAAACTGTACGAGAATTTTCAAAAGAAGTCAACCTTGTTACTTTTATCTGTTCACGCTTGAAGAATTTTCGATTGCAAATCTATGAAATTAAAGATTTTTTTAAATGTAAATCTTCAAGATTGAACACCCACGATGGGCCAACAGTACGCAGTATTCCCCAACGGTCACACATCCAAGTACTAACCGCGCCCAACGCTGCTTAACTTCAGTAATCTTACGAGAACTGGTGTTTTCAGCGTGGTATCGCCTACAAATTTAAATTCTGAAAATTGAGTAATTTTCCTTTCTATGTTTTCAAAATTCGGAATTTAGCTATTTGGTTGAATATTTGTCTTTTTTAATAATTGGTAATTTATCTATTTTCTCAATAATTTGTCTTTTTTGGCAGAAAATTCTTCTTCGTTCGATATTTGTGAAGCATAAAACAATTTTGTTGAAAATTCGTATTTTTCGGTTGCATTTAACTGCTTTTGATTTCAATTGAAATATTTTTTGTTCAGCCATCAACTTTTGCATATTTCATTGAGCCTCATTGTTCGTGCATCTTTTGCTACACAAGTCCGATTGTCTGAACAATCCAATAAATTAGGATAGCTTCAAGGATCTTATACAGTGACGCTCTTGATACCATCTAGTCCCGGAGCGAAATAGTTTTTCATCCCTCTCAATACCGAGCGATGCACGCCTGCCATGTCCATTTCTGGTTCGCCTTCCGAAGATCGGGTCACTTCTTGTGGCCCGGGCCCGTACAACCTCTAAGGATCCTGATAATTCAAGTCCCCTTTTGCCCAAGTGTCGTCTGACGTCATCCTCAGACATTAACAACACGTAAGGTGGGATCTCAATATCCCTCTCATTCGCCATCTTGAATGGATTTTCAATCCCAAAACAAAATTCAAAATTTCAAGGTACAAAAAAAAATTCAAGATACTTTCACATCAATCAATTATCCTTGACTTTATCATGAGACAACGAAGTATGCTTTGTGAACCCTATTTTTCTACTCATCCAGCGCACCACCAGACGTCGCTCAAAAAGCGTACTTTTGCGTTTGTCTATGGCGGCATGAAAACATGCCATTTTTATGATTGCGTTCTGAAAAATTATTTTTATTTTTCTAAATTATCTGAAGTTAATTTTGGTTTTGAATTTATGAAATTCGATTGGTCAGTGTTGTTCATCAACACCACACTCGCTATTCAATTTAGATTCGTGTGTGGTGACTTATTCTCTGTGATCACCAGTCACCTGAAACATCAAAACAATTTCCATTATGATTGGAACTTTATTTGTTCCGATTGAATTCTTAAGACTTCCACTTGTCTTACACTTCAATTTTTATTGTGTTTTGAAGTGAAACTTTCAAAGTTTCAATTCATTCAATCCAAATCTTTTCCTAACCTTCACTCGGCGTTATTCGGGCCCCACGCTGGGCGCCATTTATAACCTTCTTTATGCCGATTATTCTTTTTTTTTGTATTACTTCACTAAAACTTTGACTCAAAATGAGTCCCAGAATTGTCTGAAGGGCGCAAGATAGTTGTCCTAACCTGAAAACTACCAAAAGATATTTTAAATTATCGTAATTGTTCGAAAGGATTTAATGGTTCAATTGTTCGACAGCTCCAGCAGAGTGGTGGAGTGAGGGGTAACGCGAGTGGAGAGGTTATCAAAGAAAATCAATCAATCAGCCAGCTTTAATCTACGCAAATCTGATTATGGAATGGTCCACGTGACCACTCGGACAACTGACGACTTTATTACCTCATTACAATATGATATCCGGCAAAAGGGGTTAGAAACGGACCCAGAAAATGCGTGAGAATTTAAGTTTATGATTCACTGACTTAGACACTGTCTTAGACACGGTCTAATAACACTTACATTCACAAGCTCAGGGTCCTTGGGAACGCCAGCAATGTTTTATTTCTTCAGATTAAATTTGGCACACTTGTCCAAACCAAAGTCCATCCCAATCTCTCCTGTGTAGTTCTTGACGATATTTAAAGCAGTTTGAAGTTTGCTTTTACCAGAGGCATAGATCTTCAGGTCATCCATATAAAATACATGAGTGCCCTTATGCTTGCGCTGATTAGTGTCGCCACAGAGGTATCCAGCAGAATTTCGTAGTGCAAGAGATAGAGGCAGTAGTTTGATATATATATGTCTATGAGAGGTTGAATTGAAAGCTTTCCGGTTGTCAATCCAGGCCATTGACAGGGCGCGCTGATGGACTGTAGCGTCTTTACAGATACACCTGTCAATCAGCATGTTCTCTCGACAGCCTGCTACACCTTTTTTCGAGCCACGTTGTTCATACATCTCTCGCCACACAGGCTCGAATCGTCGAACAATCCTGTTGTTTAGGACAGCTCTAAAGATCTTATACATTGTGTTCAAACAATTCATTGACCTGTAATTTTCTGGGTTGGCCAAGTTGCCTTTTTCGGTAGGAGTATAGTGCGTCACAACACCACTCAGTGCGGAATGGGCGTCTCCGACTTCAAATATGAGGTGAATATGCGAGCCAAATGTTGTCGCAAAGCTCCTTGAAGTGGATGATGTTGTCGATGTCTTCTTTCATCTCTAGTATTTTCGGGATCTTGTATACCTCTCTCCAAAAAGTCTCTACCTCCTAGGGCTTTGGTGGATTTTTCACAGCAACAGGGAGATCGCTGGAGAGGCGCAATGGGTCGGCGAGGCGAACTTTTGAACCCTTTCCGTGAACAGTCTGCAAGATGATATGTAGTCAATCAAGCATTGAACACGAGACGAATTCTGTCTTTCCCATCCAATCTTCCTGTTCAGTTGATGCAAGCGTCTTTTGGCCTTTTGATCCATCATCGGGTTTACCCTCCGATTTAAATTAGCCAAAGCTCTCGCAGCACCATAAACTGAGCCATTGATGGTCCCGAGGCCGGACCCTTGCCAGATATTTCCACTAAGGGAGGCATCCATTTCAGCCAGATCTTGGGGCTTAGAAGTAACTGGCATGCTAATGTTCCTCCTTGTCCTAAAATCGCGATCATCCCTTAAAAAGTTGCCTGCTTCTCGTGGTTGGTCTCAATGTCGCTTCCTCATCTTCGTCTAAAGCTTTATCAAGCAGTGCTTGGGAAAGCACTCCGTGGACACATCCATTTTTCCGGAGGTAGTCGGCTTGATTTCGCAAAGAATGATGCGGAACATGCTGAAGCTCTGCGCGTACGATCGTTTTGAACCGCATCTACAACTTTTTGGTGTTTTGGTGGTGTCATTGTCGTTCCCACGAGCAGCTAGGTAAAGAGTTCGTCCATCCCTGTAGAGCCCCGCATGCAAGGATAAGGCTGCATACTCTGAGAGGTCGACCGGTATCCCAGAGTCACTGTTTAACATACCTCTCACTAGGTGCCATTCAGATTTCGGCACGGTTGTTACGCCTACACCTAGGGGATATTCCTTCGGGACCTTCTCTGGACAATTGTCCGCGACTACTTATTTATTATTGTAACCACATCCAGCAGAAACCTTTGGTACAGGGACCCTCTATCCGCAACCCGAGGACGCGTTCGAGGGCTTTGTCATTGGCCCTTTAGTTCTATTCCAAAGAAATTGAAACTGGAACCGAATATATTGTGTATGTGTATTTGCGTGTGTGCATATGTATATGTTATGGAAAACGGAACATTAAATGAATAAGGATCCAGTCTCATAAATGGTAAATATCTGTTTTTGACAATACCAGAAATGAGTTGAAAAGACATAAAAAAACACTGAAGAAAAATGTACATTGTATTTTAGTTTTACATTTCTTCAAATTATTGATGTACGTGATGACGGTTTAAATTCTGCACTATAAAACAGCCTGTGATTTCGCGGCGGACACCTATTGGAGTTTCTTTCACTTCTTCTTTGGTCATTAAGGTAACCTTGCCGCTTGCTATATTTATCTTCGCCCGTCTTCTATTGTGATTGTAATTTCGATCACGCTTATACATTCCAACAAGAACATTATGAGTCTCTAATATAGCAAAGACGTCACCATCGAATGTTGATAATACAATTTGTTCTTGAATTGGCATAGGCGTATACATATTGTCTCCTATATGCATTTCAAGTTGTATATTTGCAGGGAAAGTGCATCTGCGAAGTTCAAATATCCGGTTTTGATTCACGCGGGGAATAAGCCGAATATATCTAAGTTCTTTAAGTCCACATCCTAATCCGTCAAAAGTAGGAAGCCTTGTAGGAGGAACCATGGACGTGGCAGGAGGAGACCTGGACCTGGTACGGAGAGCAGGCTCAGCAACAGAAAGAGTCCGATCAGGTGCATTATTTATTTCAGAAGAAAGAGAAGGTCTTCCGCGAGGAACACCAGGAATTGGGTCGCCATTTGGCAAACAATCGAATTGTGAGCTTAATTCTGCAACAAGAAAGAGCGAATTACATGTTTTTAAACTACGTTAGTATTTCATGAACCCCTGGATGCAGTACGAAAAAAGAAAGCTATCAGAATTGATCTTGAAGACGGTACGGAATATTAAAAGCAAGAAGGGATGGTGATCTATATTTTATAGAAGGAAAAATTGAAAAAGCTCACATAGCAAGATAAAAAGCAGTATCTTTTTGAAATTTGCATAAAAGCTGAAAGGAATATCAAGATCGTCAGCTCCGATTATGCAAAGGAATATCAATCAAAGAAACTCAAAAAATGTTTAAAAGAAGAAGCTAAGGGTTTCGCACATAAAACTTATGTCGATTTTCACGAAAATTTTGCACCAGTGAGCAGGTCTGGCTTCAGCTGTTTCGTCACGCGAACCGAAATTGCTATACTTGGTAATACATGAATAATTCGTTAAATAAAAGTGATCGAATGAATGAAATAATTAAAACAAATATTTTGATAAAGAGGGGGAAAATAACTGACAATTTGAACAATAAAAAATCTGTTGTTTACACGTAATCTTAGCAAATAATAAGCAAATCAAGATTTAAAAAATTACTTCAATTTAAAGCAAATGAGAAAGTTGAAAAGAACGATTTTAATCGAAAACTGAAAAACATTTGAAAGAAGTAAAAAATTGAAATGGTATGCTTAAGAAACTGAAGAAGGTATGAACCAGTATCAGGAGCATTAACATAATTCACATATAATGTTTTCGATGTATAGTTTGAAAAAAATAGCAATTGGGACATGATGAAAATATTTTCAGTTAAATTTTTATTTGCGAAAAGCTTCAAAATAATTTTTATATCATACAAATGTATATATTTTTTAAATATTTATTTATATTTGTATATATTGTTATATTACACTATTATATTTACCAATAACATTGAGGATGATTGGGAAGGTGACGGTCAGAGCATAAACGATCCTCATTTTTTCCAAGTAGAGGAAAGACTGAATTGTATATTAATGTATGGCCATAGGTGTGATTTACCGCGGTTGTACTAGGAATCATTGTCATTTTTATATATAGCAGTTGCTCCAAACGGAACTTTACAGTGGTTGTTTAACCTGTTTTCTAATTAATTTGGTAATTACATACATATTATATAGTATTTATATTATTATATTTATCTTTCATTACCAACTTTCATGAAAAAATGTATTTACGACATTCTTGGAAACTAAAATCAAATTTTGATATACATTATCCGAGGAAATTATGTACAAGGTTGGCACGAGCGGCACTGCAAATCGCTGATGACTTTTAAATATGATAAAATGGTTGAAAATAAAGCCATTCATCTTCAAAATTGGAATCTTTAATTGCAAATTTCAAAAATGAAAGAGTTTTTCATTCTCTGTCTGCAATATTAAACTACCTATTTCAAAAAGCATGCAAAAATACATCATTTTTAACTATCAATTTTACAAATTAGAACAACAGCAACAACAACTTCTTTCATTTAGAGAAATTTCTTTGAACCGAAGAAGATTTGTTTATGAGAACCAACGAATATTTTTCTTCGAATGAAATAAATTTTCCGAATCAAAGAATATTTTTTAGAAAGTTCGGCTCTTCCGACTTTAGATATGAGGCGAAAATGCGGACCACATATTGGTGGGTTGAGAGAAACTTCTTCTGCCAGAAGCTCTTGATACCACCTAGTTCCAGAGCGGAGTAGTTTCTCATGCTTCTTGAAAAATTTTCCAAGTATCCAGTAGCGATAAGTGGGCATTGCTCCTCAGACGTTATGATGGCACTGTTCAGTTCCTTGAAACGGAACCTTATTTTTAGCGGGATCTTATTTGCGTTTTCATCTAGTCAATTCTATACTCCTTACGACCCTCTACAAGTGCCTTGACCTTCTCTGGTTTGAGCGGGTGATAGATAGTAACTGGAGGTTTTTGGAAGAGTTGAGAAGAGTCAAGTAGAGCCTTTCAGTGATTAAACATATTTCACAATTTTCACAGATGAAGAAACAAGACTTTGTGGAGCTGTTTATGGAAAACACAAGAGTGAAATCTTTGAATAAATTCAAGAATTTGAGAATAGAGCAGAAAATCAAACTGAGAGGAATATTAAAATCTTCAGTTTGGACAGTGCAAAAGAATACCGATCTAAGAAACTAAAAAATTTTTGAAGAAAAGATGGTTTTCAACATCAATTCACATTTAAACCCTTGCAGGATTGGCTCTATGTATGCTTCTTAGATCAGGACTTTTCAAAAATTTTTGGGCTGAGGCTGTCCTAACTGCAGCACACATTAGAAACAGGTGGTCCACCTCTGAGTCTTCATGATGAAATTCCTTATCAAACTCGGACTGGAAAAATACCTACTATAAATTACATCCAAAATTTTGGTCCTGTAGCATATAAGCTGCACAAGAAAGAGAAAGAAAAATTTTATAAAATTAAAATTTTTAATTTTAAAGCTTTTTCGGGTTTCAATGGTGGTGACTGGTCGAACTTGATTGGCCAATCAAGTCTTTTTTTTTAAACCCGGGAGGACGGAAAGCCAAATCGGATTGGTGTTATATCCGTTGTCCCTATTCATGTTATTAGGGTGTTTTGAGATTTCAATTGCTTTTGAGATGGGACGTGGTGGGAGGAGGCATGTAGTTATCTGTTTGCATTGGTATATTTTCTGTAAACTTCATGCCCTAATGTGTTATCAGATCTTTTGTAAACTAGTACGTCCAAGAAGGCAGTTTTCCGATTTGTTCAATTTCCATGGTGAACTTGATATTAGGGTGTAACTGATTGATGAAATTGAAGAACGTGTTTAGTTCATCCAGTCTATGTCTCCGGATGACAAAAGTGTGGTAAACGTAACGGTACCAAAATTCCGGCTTAAGCTTGGATTTGTTAAAGATTTTAGTTCCTAGATTTTCCATAGAAATGTTGGCTATTAAAGGTGAGATTGGAGATCCCATTGCTGCTCCTGAAGTTTGTTCATAGAATTGGTTATTGACAGAGAGGTAGGTATGAGTGAGACAGTGTTCTATCAAAGATGTAAGATTGGACGGGAAGTTCAAGAAAGATTTAATAATATCGATTGTATCAGAGATTGGCACATTCGTAAAGAGAAATACTACGTCGAAACTAACTGGGATGCCTTGTGGTTCAATGTGAATCTGTTATATCTTCCTGATGAAGTCAGTAGAGTTTGTACGTGTCATAGAATTTCCTGTGAAAGGAGTTTGTTCTTTGGCTGGGTTTTGAGTCTTCAAGGAGGGTTTTCGTTTTGCTGATTATTGTTTTGTTCGTGTCTTTTTAAGTTTTTTATATGTAAGTTATAAGTTGGGCTTGGCGTAAGATGTTGGCCGTCCTACGCCGTATGTCATTCGCTTTTTCGGGTGGAAGATATTTACATTTCATTAGGCAGTTTCAGATAAGAAAATGTATTTACGATATACTTTAAAACTGATATCAAAATTGATATAAATTATCCTCGGATCTTATCTACAAGGTTAGCACGAGCGGCTCCGTTAATTCACTGACGGCCTTAAAAGATAATAAGCTGGTTGAAAATAAAGCGATACATTTCTTTTATCTGTTACAAAGCTTAAGAAATTTCGTGTCGATTAAACCATTGTAAAAACATTTCTGGATTTTTTGTATAAATTTGGACCTCCCTTTTCTCACATATATCAAACAGTATGAGAATTTTGAAAAAAAACTCAACGTTGCTGTTTTGACTTTTCACTCTTAAAGAATTTTAAATTGCAAACCTATAAAATTAAAGATTTTTTCAATTGAAAATCTTCAAAATTGTACTATCAAAAGAAAACTCTAACTTGCACACCTTTAACATATAAATTCTGAAAATTGAGTAATGATGAATCTTCAATTAGGAATATTGAAAAGTTGAAGCATGTTAAATTGCAAATCGTTAAAATTGAAGAATCTTTGATATCGAACCCGCAAACTGAAATTATTAACACGAATTGAAAGTTACATACACCAAGATATGAATGTTGAAAATTAAATAATTTTCAATTCAAGATTTTCAAAATTTACCAAAATTCATTATTGTAGACTATGAATATTTCAAATTAATCAATCTTCAATTTTAAATCATTGAATTTGAAGAACATTAAGTTGCAAGTCGTTAAAATTAAAGAAATTTCACCTCTGTAAGTCTTATTACATCTTTCAAAATTCACGAATTTTTCATTGTAAGTTTTCAACCTTGTATAACTTCGAATTTCAAATTTCCATGATCAATTTTTAAGAAAATTACGGAAAATGAAATAAGAACAATTATTATTAAAATAGCTACGGTGGCCTTATCAAACTTTTAATTGTGAGTCATCTCTAAACATATGGCTTTTATTTAGATATAAGAATTTACCTCAGCCCACATTTGAAGCAAATTGATATATTCATAAGCCAATTTGGGATTTTGTATCGCAATAAGAATTTCTCAAGAGACAAACATACTGGAAAATATTTTTTGATTCAAGGAACATTCATTTAACGTTCTTCAATTTTTAATATTTTGAACAGAAGATTGAATGATTTTATGAATTTTATGATTTTATGAATTTATATTTTAGAGGTGCGTAAGTTAGATTTTTCTTTTATTATCAAAATTTTGAAAATTTGCAATTAAAAAAAATCTATAATTTTATAGAGTTGCAATTGAAAATTCTTTCAGAGAGAACAGAATTTATACCAAGAAATCAGAAATGTCTCTACAATGGACCAGTCGACGAGGAATTCCTTAAGCTTTGTAGTAGATTAAAAAAAAATTTATAGCTTTATTTTCAACCATCTTATCGTCTTTAAAAGTCGTCGGTAATTTACAGTACCGCTATATATATTTGTGTGACTGAAAAAAACAGGTTGAACAACCATTTCAAAGCTCCTCTGCGAGCAACTGCCATATATTAAAATGACACTGACTTCCAGTAGGACAGCGGTAAATCACATCTATGGCCATACATTAATACATTAATCAGTCTTTCCTCTGCTTAGAAAAAATGAGTGTCCTTTATGATCTGATCTTCAGCTTCTCAATCATCCTTAATTCTATTGGTAAATATGATAGTGTAGTATGTCAATATATATATATATTGCATTGAATTAATTTGTTTTCAATCTCGACTTATTTATCATTCAGTAAGATCACGTGGAAACATCAGGTTTCTAAATGTTCAAATCGTTATCTATTTTCCCTCACCTTTTCAAAATATTTGCTTTGATTTGACTTATTTCTTGATTTTTATTTCTAAGAATTATTTATGCATTACCAAGTATAGAAAATCATACATTCAGAAATTCAAGATTTTCATACGTATTAACTGATGATTCATTTCTCAAATTGCTTTTCATGAGGGTTTTAGACTTCTAATCAGCCGTTTTCCTTGCGTCTCGATAAACGATCAAAGCAGGAAACTTAGTCAGATCTGCGCAGTGGCGCACTTTCATGAAAATCGACATAAGGATAATGTGCGAAACCCTTTGCTACAACTCTAGATTTCCTTCGTTTGGTTGATCCATCTTTGTTGAATTTTGTACGTAAGAGCCATTGAGAACCAATCACCTTGCGATCTTTTGATCGACTGATCAAAATCCAAGTTTGGTGCTTCATTAGAGCTTCAAATTCAGCATACATAGCTTTTTTTCATTTACTGGCTAGTGGCCATCAGGTTCAATTGGTAGATTCATCGCATGAGGAAAACTCTCATCTTCATTTGATTAAGATGCTGAGCTTGATTGGATTTCTTCTTCTTGGCTCTCTACCTCGTGATTATTTGAATAAGTGATAATTCCCCCTTTCCTTTTATTTATTATAATAAGTCAATAAAGCTTTCTAGGAAATGTTTAAAGTGGGCTGATGGTTCTTTATCAAAAGCACCTAACACTAGCATTTGCTGCGTTTCTTTCTGATTTGCTTCAGTTTATCGTCGGCTGTGACATAAAATCGACCGATTCTTTTAGATCCTTGAAATTGCTATCTGTACTCTTATACTAATCAGATATTCTTTGTTGAATGTTTACCTTTTTCCAAAGCTGGGATGATAGGGTGTACGACCGTTTGCAAAATAATTGATTTATGTCGACACTGTTCCTGGACGCCCTGCATATTGATGTTTTTATTGACTTTTTCAGAAGAAGCTTCTGGATTTGACTTATTTCGCGTTCTTTTTCCATCTACTTTACGCATACTCAGCTCAAATTTCTCTAATATTGAAGAACTCTAAAAAATGCAAGCAGTTAGCAATTAAAACATATTTTGCGGTAAGTTTCACAGAGCTTAGGAGAATCAATTTAACCGTCCATTATGCGCCAGTAAATTTCCGTACACACAACTCTGGCTTTCATCGCTTAGCGTCTTCTGCAAGTCTATGCGCGGGTCTAAGCACATTGTTTTATTGGCTACAATAGTTAGAAAGATAGTGAAAGTCTGATGTGTTAGACTTCTTGTCGCTTGATTGGCAACTTGCTAGCAATTTATGAACTGACTAGCCATTTCTTCAAATTTCTAATTACACTAAGTGACTTCGAAATATACACTCTCCTCGCAATATCACAACAGGGGGTTCATGAAATACCAACGTACAATAAAAAATTGTAATCCGCTTTTTCTTGCTGCAGAGTTAAGCTCACAATTCGATTGTTTACCAAATGGCGACCCCATTCCTGGCACTCCTCGTGGAAGACCCTCTTCTTCTGAAAGAAGTAATACACCTGATCGGACTCTTTCTGTTGCTGAGCCTTCTCTTCGTGCCAGGTCCAGGTCTCCTCTTGCTAGGTCCATGGTTCCTCCTACAAGGCTTCCTACTTTTGACGGATTAGGATGTGGACTTGAAGAACTTGGATTTATTCGGCTTATTCCCCGCGTGAATCGAAACCGGATATTTGAACTTCGCAGATGCACTTTCCCTGCAAATATACAACTTGAAATGCATATAGGAGACAATATGTATACGCCTATGCCAACCCAAGAACAAATTGTATTATCAACAGTCGATGGTGACGTCTTTGCTATATTAGAGACTCATAATGTTCTTGTTGGAATGTATAAAAGTGATGATCTGCATTACAGTCACAATAAAAGACGGGCGAAAATCAACATGGAAAGCGGCAAGGTTACCTCAATGACCAAAGAAGAAGTCAGAGAAACGCCAGTAGGTGCTCGTCGCAAAATCTCAGGGTGTTTTATAGTGCATAATTTGAAACGCAATCCTGTACACCGCTAATTTAGAGAAATGTAAAACTAAAATGTGATGTATTTGAAGTCGAATTAAAATATTTCATGTACGTGGTTGTGCTATTGTCAAAAACAAATATTTACCTTTCAGGGGACTGGATCCTTTTTTATTTAATGTTTTGTTTTATATATGGGAAATATATACTAAGAAAAAGATACTGTAAGCCCCAGGATATCGAATCGTTGCATATAATTTTAATTGTTAACTTCAAATCAACCAAAGAAATAAATTTTCAACTGAAACAATGAAACTTTGACAAAAAATTGGATGCTTTACGAATTAGTTCAACATTGAACCAATTAGTTGATTTTGAAATAACCAAAAAATGAATTCTCAACAAAATATTTAATAGCTGGTATCGAAACCTCAAAATGTTTTCATTAGAAATTAAACAATGTCGATTTCAAATAAAAAATACAAATTTCCAATAAAATAGTTAGATCCTGAATAAAATCACATTTAGTTTCAACCAAATAGTTGAACCGAAAATAAGTATACGTATTAATCCAAGAATTGAGTAGTTAAATTTTTGAAAGAAGTTTTTGAGCAAATATGATTCAGAGTAATCCTATGCAGTACGAAGTAATTTTAGGTCACCTATAGCAAAGAGATGAATTCCAGGTTTATCCGATACAATTTGGCGTAAGCCACTCGAACTCGTAAAGATTTTTGGAGTCATGTCAGTGATATATCCTCTTTAAAAAGTCAGAAATATTGAATAATGCGTCCACATGCAAATTATTTCTAGTTCACAGATTCTATTATCTACGGGGGTGTTTTTACGGGAGGGGGGGGGGATGCTATATTTTACTTGAAATAGTTGATTTTTATTTTTCAAATAAATTATTATTATTTAAGCTATACGCTTCACGCCAGCAAAACGCGGACAAAGCTTGAATTCCCCCTCCTGATATAACACCGGTGTGAAGGTGGTCTTCCTTCCATTCTGAACGGTTAAGGAATTAAGGTACCGGGACACTCAGGGAGTCTACCCGTTTGTCCGTCATCAAACAGGTCTCAATTCAAATGTACGAGCATCGGATACTCTGACTCGACCCGCTGGTCTTCTCGTACCTGTTTCAGACAACAATGACCGGAACGAAGAACTTCCATTCCCCTGTGACTTTCCGGGGTGCGAACGCGCCTTTGCCACAAAAACTGGTTCAGGTGTCCAACGAAGTCATGCCCATCCAGAGCATGCAGATAGCAGGGCTACTATGGCCACCGCAAAAGTTAGATGGTCCCCCGAGGAGGAACGCATGATGGCTAGAAAAGAAGCCGAGCTCCTTACAGGTGGTGAAAGGTCCATTCATATGGCCATAGCAGTCAAATTGAAATATAGATCTTTCGGGTCTATCAAGGGTCATCGCAGGAATCCCGATTACAAAATGCTGGTTAAACAAATGGCGATTGAAGTGAGAAATGAGCAGCAGGCCACAACTCCGCCCACAACACACCGGGCAAGGAGATCCCTCTTATTGGATCCCCTGCCTTAGGAGGACGATGAGAGCACTCTTTCTTACTTCCATGAAACGCTGGAGACACCAGCGCCTGATCAACAAGCCTATAGAATTCAAGAGCTTCACAGCATCTGTGAAAGTGCACAGGCCAGCTCACCCAATTCCTACATCAACCAAAGGAAGCAACGTAGGTGCGGATATGCTCAAAACCCAATTTTGTGGAACAAAGATCGAAAAAGGGCCATCAACAACATCATTGATGGGTCTCCAAGTTCCACCCAGCCACCAAAACGGATACTGGAACCGTTTTCGAGACGCGTCCCTACACATAAAGCAGTCACGGCACCGATCTTTCCAGAGCAGCTCCTGATGTCTGTGCTTGTACGCATCTTCAATCTTTTCATGTGATTTTGAAGGTTACCAGAGTTCCATCTGGCATCTAACACAATATTCATACCGAAAAAAGGGCATCAGGATGAACCGGATAAATACCGGCCAATCACAATTTCATCGGTGTTAGTCAGAACGTTCCATCGTGTTCTAGCAAAGAGGCTGGAAAATGACATACATATCGATGAACGCTAGAGGCAGTTAAGAACAGGAGTAGATGGCACATGGGACAATGTCTTTGAGCTTGATACTATCCTAAGACAACACCGCCAGTTGCCAGAACCTCTTTATATGGCGTCTCTCGATGTGGCTGAAGTTGTTCCTTCAGTCTCACATCCATCTCCTTTGGAGGCTATGAATCCCGTGGTGAACCATCTAGTTTCACCTGATATGTCGAATTCTTGTATGAGCAAGGTTATACGATTATACAAGGGCAGGGCTGGTTGTCTGGCTGAATTAACCCCAGACGATGCGTCAGGCAAGGCGACCCCCAACCGTCTCCAATTTTCAACATGCTGATGCATAGGTTCTTCGAGAGCCTTCCGTCAACGGTGGGTGTTAAAATAGGCGAGAAGAGATCAATGCATCTGCCTTTGTAGATGATATTAACCTTTATGCGCAAACTGCGGGGGGCCTACAGTCTTCCATCGATTAAGTGGAGGGCTTTCTCGGCAATTGTGGAATGATTGTCAATATTGACAAAAGTTCCAATCTTGGCTTCCGAACATCAGGAAAAAGCAATATAAACACTATGGACGTGAATACGCGCTTTCATGTAGGAACAGGGGAGCTACCTAGGATACGACATGAGAGTTCATGGATATATCTTAAGATTCCGTTCACCTGGGCCGGATGTAAAAAGATTCAGTCAATCAACATTATAAGGTCTGATCTGGAGAGCCTCACCAAAGGGCTCCCGAAGCCACAACAACGGCTGTTGGCCCTTAGGTGCTATGTGATATTCAAAGTTTATCACCAACTCGGGCTGGGCATCGTCATGATCGGTCAGTTGAAATTCACTGATATAGCAATGAGGAAAGCTAAATGAGGAAAGATAAAGTGGCTCAACATGCTTCATGATGTGCTCAACGCATACTTCCACGCGCCAGTAGCAGAAGGTGGCTTGGGGATACCTTCCTCAAGGTGGATTATTCCTGTGTTCCGGAGAAACAGACTGGTGGCATTAAGGGAGATGACATTCAGACCCCCTGTAACAATCACTTCCGTGAGAAAGATTGTGTTCTATGACTTGATGAACCCCCTCGTACTGGACTTTCATGGAAATCTACCAGATTAATTATATTTCCTAGATTTGAGTCCACTTTTGGAATTTTGGAATTGTTGCCCCAGAATTGGTAAATATTTCAAAATTTAGGTTTAATTCAAAATTTTTTAGATTTTCACCTTAGGTTTGTGTTTTTGAAATTCAAGTCGCTTGTTCAATTTTGAACCCAAATTCGTATTTTGAGACTGGAAAGCCCCCTCCTTTTGGACATTCATGGAAATCTACAGATTTAGTCAAATTTTCCAAATTTTAACTGCAATTTTTTAATTTCTTAATTTTCACTCCTTTGTCCTCCAAGCCTCAAAACACCCCTTGTTATGACTTTCATGAAAAGTAATCAATTTTACAAAATTTTCACAATTTTAGTAAATTTTTTGAATTTTCAAATTTTCAACTCGAATTCATGTTCTGGCCCCCGAAAATCCTCCTCGTACTGACTTTCACGGAAATCGACTAATTTAATAAGTTGCAAAATTGGAGTAAAATCTTGAAATTTCTTATTTTCATCCCCGAATTCATGCTCTGTACCCCTAAGTACTCCCCGAAGTACTACCTAACATTAGTGCGTAACCGTTGGTGGTATGTAACTCTACTGCGCAGCTATAGGTGCTGCGTAACTCTACTTATGCAGGCATACTTGCTACGTAATTCAATTAAGCATCCACATTTCCACGAGTTCCAAAGAACTCTACTCCACATATATTAGGACCATCTAACTTCACTGCGTCTCCATAATAAGTGACGTGTAACTATACTGCGTATCTGTAAGATCCGTGGAACTCTACTGCGCTGATGTAAGTGTTTTGTGAGTCTACTGTGCATACATAAGTATTCCTAATATTAGTACGCATCCGTCTGTGGCATGAAACTCTACTGCGTATATGTAAGTACCCTCTAACTTTACCGCGTATCCATAAGTGATGTGTAACTATAATGCGCATCCGTGAGTTCCGTGAAACTCTACTGCGTTGAAGTAAGTGCTGCGCAATATCTACTGCGCACACACCAGTACCCCTAACTTTACTTCGCCCCCGTAAGTAATGTAAGTATGAAAGTCTACTGCGGATGTGTTACTACTATTTAACTGTACTGTGAATCTATGAGTACCTCTTAACATTACTGCGCATCAATAGTTGCCGTGTAATCATACTGCGCATCCGTATGTATCAAGGATCCGGGTCCGGACTATCAAAAATTCAAAGGGTTCGGGTCCGGACCCGTACCCTTAAGAATTTAAAAGGTATGGTTGTGACTCGAACCCTTAAAAACTAGAAGGGTCCGGATATGGATCGGGACCCTACAGAAATTGAAGGGTCCGGGTTCGGATCCGCGCCCGGAAGAATTATAAGTTTCCAGTCCGTACCCGGACTGGTCTCACCTGAAACATTCAGATCCCTGGGTTTTCCATCTATTTTTTGTTTTTTGTAATATTGAAGTTTGGAACAATTCAAACAATGCACCCTCTAAATCAATTTAGTTCGCTATCTCGGATCATTTATCAATCCGAAGTTAGCAAACTGAAAAAGACAGAAACTGGTAATAAAATATACTGTTTGTCTACTGTTATTAGAACACCCAAAAAAGGATCCCAGATAAAAATGAATGCCTAAATTTTTATCCGGTCCAACTATCGCATATTTTGTTGAGAATTTATTTTTTTGTTATTCCAAAATCAACTGATTGGTTTGGTGTTGAACTAATTTATAGAAAATCCGTTTCTTTTTTGTCTGATACGTTCTGGATAGACCTTGTATATCCCGGTTAAATGCCATGTATTTTTTTATGACAAAATCTCAATATATACATATGACATAAAAAAAGACTGACTGGCACAAAGAAGAAAAATTAAAGCTTCGAGAACAAAAACACATTGACTTTTTACTGTAATAACCAGGTACATGGAAGACTTTGATCCGACTTCAAATACATCACATTTTAGTTTTACATTTTTTTTAATTAGTGGTGTACAGGATCGTAATTTAAATTCTGCACTATAAAGCACCCTAAGGTTTTGGGGCGGGCACCTGCCGAAGCTTCTCTGACTTCTTCTCTGGTCATTGCAGCAATCTTGCCGCTTTTCATGTTTATTTTAGCCCGTCTTTTATTATGATTGTAATCGATAATATCATATTTATACATTCCAACAAGATTATTATGAGTCACCAATATAGCATGGACGTCACCATCAAATGTTGATAATACAATTTGTTCTTGGGTTGGCACAGATGTATACATATTATTTTCTATACGTATTTGGAGTCGAATGTTTATAGGAAAAGTGTATCTGCGAAGTTCAAATATACGGTTTGGATTCACGAAGGGAATAAGCCGAATAAATTTAAGTTCAAGTCCACATCCCCATCCGTCAAAAGTAGTAAGCCTTGTAGGAGGAACCATGGACTTGGCAGAAGAGAAGGCTAAGCAACAGAAATAGTCCGATCAGATGCATTACTTCTTTCAGAAGAAGAAGGTCTTCCACGAGGAACAACAGGAATCGGTTGGCCATTTGGTAAACAATCGAACGGTTTGCCTAATCCTGCAACAAAAATGAGCAAATTACATTTATTTTAAAGAAGATTAGAACGGGACGAGGCAGCCGATTTCTTCTTATTCCCACAGCCCTAATTGAAATCGCGCGCCTTTGTAATGTAAGGTCGGTTACGTTAGTCCGCTGTACTTGCCGAAAGTTGAGTGTCGTGACTGTAGCAGTTTCCGAAAATCAGCGTTATTTATGGAAAACTACTAGCAGGGAAACATTTTCGTGATTTTCGTTTGCTTATCCTTCGTGTATAGGTTGTGTACAAAAAGTTAGGTAAGTATTTTTCGCAGTAAAATTTTGTGCTTAACACGATGGAGTGGTTGGTTTCTCGATATCCAAAATACTCTTTTTGTGTGAAATTTTTGGGGAAAAAACCACATGCGGGGCGAGGTAGCCAACAAACGGCAGATGATGACAAAAGGGCTAAAAAGCAAATTGCTTGTGGCGGCCTCGCCCCCCGTTTTAACATTTGAGCAAAAACATAGCGTCTCTGGAAAACGGCTGTAGAAATTCTAATGGTCGAGCTACATCAAAATGCCACCAGGAAATTTTGTAGCCAAAGAAATTACGGGAATGATTTGTCCTATCAAGAAGTGATTCATGATAAATTGGTAGATTGGATTGGATAATGGTAAAGGAGAATCGTTCAAGTAAGTAGAGGTTGCAGTGACAGCTACTTTTCATCAAAGAGAAAATCGTTGGTGCTTGGATTCTAGTACAGAGTCCATTCCGGGAATGAAATTAATGTATTTATTGAGCGAGAGCAAGAAAATTCAGAAATTGGAGAACATAATCTCGAGGAAGATAGCCAAGAAGAATAAAGCCAAGCAAGCTCAACATCGAAATCAAATGAAGATGAGCATTTTCCTGCTGAGGTAAATCTACTAATTAAACCTGAAGTGCCAGCTGTGAAAATTGGCAGAGGATGTCTAAGAAAAACTTACATATGAATGAAAGGTTCAAAGAAGCAACCACACATGCTCCCTCTCGAGCGAGCAGAATAACTTTATCCTGATAATGTAAGTGTAGTTAATGAAGCTGTACATAAGGAAATACAACTATCTGAAAACGATGAAGAAGAAGAGTTTTTCGGCGCTTCAGACTTTGCCAGTTTGATTCAAGATATAGACCTAAAAATAGCTGGGAAAGCATTTTGAAGGCCATCAGGCAGTTGATATAAGAATGCAAAGAGTTTTGCATAAGAACCAGATGTCGATTTTCATTCATCTTTTGCTCCAGTAAGCAGATCTGGTTCAATTCGTTTTGTAAGGGCTCTAGCACCAGAACTAAAATTGGAAGTGCATCAGTTAGATTTTGTCAGTGCCTACTTAAAGGGTAAAATCGAAGAAAAGATTTATATGGAAATCCCAGAAGAAATTACAGCAATTTTGGAAGAAAGCAACGTCAGTGCTCAAGAAAATTATAAGGATAATGTATGCTTGTTACAAAATGCTATTTATGGGCAGAAATAAGCAGCACATGAGTGGTATAAGAACCTTGACTTGAAGTGGAAAGAGTTAGATATGGAATCACTCATCTCAGATGCCCGTCTTTACATCAACGAAGATAATGGGCGAGTTATACTAATTTTAATTTATGTCGATGATGTAATACTAGTTGAAAGACCTTGGTAAAATTAACTATTGCCTTGTTATTGAATTCTCTTCAGTTTCAAATAAAAAAGAAATAAAAGTGATCAAAAAAAAATACATTGAAGACATCCTCAGAAAACTCATATTAAAATTTGTATACGCTATCTTCAGAGATTATGTACATAACTAGCGCGAGCGGCACTGATTATTAGTGCTGACCTTTAAAGAGGACGATTGGTCCATATCAGAGATATTTCTGATATTTTGATACCTGCCCAATATAACTTCAAAACGAAAACAATTATCATTTTCAGTTGTCAAAACATTTGTATTCGAACAAAACAAAAAACATTTCTTTGAGCCAAAGATATTTCTTCGAATCAAAAAATCTTTTTTCAGAATGCTTTACTTTCATGGTCATTATAATCCTATACTTAAAAAAAAGTAATTCTTCAACAGGGGCAGCAAGTAGAGGAATAAAAAAGAACCTTCAGTTTGGCATCAATCTGTTTGAATTTCGAGTGATGTACCGGTTTCTCAGCAAGCTTTCCAGCTCCTTGATTATTGCTAAAGATGAATGCCTTGGCAATATCTGGATGCCCCAAATCCTTGAAGAAATCGATCAGATATATGACTTTCTTTGAATCATCACAAAGGCTATAATTCTGCTTCGTCAAATGAGAGTGTCTGCTAAAGATGAACTTTGAACCCGTGTAGGATCGATCATCAATGGTACAATTGACCACGTCGGTATTCATCTAAAAATTGAAGTGCTTGGTTGAAAATACGTTTTATTTTTGTTCAAAAAATGAATTCTTCGTGTAAAAATGCCATCATAATATTTTGGGTTTGAAATTCTATTCATGAGATGAAAATTGAAAATTTTTGTAGAAAATTTGTGTGTTTTGTTGAAAATTCATCTTTATTGGTTCAATCCAACTTTTAGAATATTAATATTTTTTGTTGAAGATTAATTTGGTAAACCGAATATTTCACGATTACATCTTTTGTTAAAAACTTATATTTATTGATGGAAAATTCATATCTTTGCGATCCTTGCACTTTAAGAAGCACTCCTCAAGGCACTCCTTTAAGTCTTGAAATCGTTTTCCTTTCAACAGATATTTTATTCTAGCAAACAGCCAGAATGAGCAGGAAGCCACATTAGGACCATATGGAGGCCACTGAAGTTGTGTAAGGCCGCGCTTCACCAGAAATTTCTGAATAAGCTGCGTTGTCGTTGAGTTAAATTTTTAATGTAATTAGCAGTTACATGCAGCACTTTGATGAAAAGTCAGGTCGCAATCATTATACCACAGTTAAAAAATGTTTAAATCAACGCGGTAGAGGATTGAGCCTTTATATTGCACACTATATAAGATCCTGAGATTGAGTGACTCAACCCTACTGGAATTTCAGTTACTTCTTCTCTGGTCAATGGAGTAACCGTGCCAGTTTCGATATTTATTTTCATCCGTCTTTTATTGCGATTACGAATATCATATTTATAAATTCCAGCAAAAATATCATCAGTCTCCAATATAGCAAATACGTCACCATCGGGTGTTGATAGTACAATTTGCTCTTGGGTTGGCATAGGCATAAACATAGATTTTCCTCTGTGTTTCTGAAGTCCTTTTATTGCAGGAAAAGCGTATCTGCGAAGTTCAAATATCCGGTGCGAATTCGCTTGGGGGATGATCCGAATAAATCTTAGTTGGTCCAGTCCACATCCGAACCCGTTTGAAGAAGGAAGCCTTGTCGGAGGAGCTGTGGACCTGGCAAGAGGAGACCTAGTCCTGGCACGGAGAGAAGGCTCGGCAGCAGGACACCTGGGCTTGGCACGAAGAGGAGGTGCGGCAGGAGGACACGTCGGCCTGGCAGGAGAATACATGGACCTGGCTGAAGGAGACCTGGACCTGGCACGAAAAGGAGGCTCGGCATGAGGAGACCTGGGTCTGGCACGAAGAGGATCGACACGAGGAGGAAACCTCACAAGTGATTCACAACTTCCAAAAAAATTATGTATCAAATAATCAGAAGTTCGGCCCTGAGGAACACCAGGAATTGGGGCGCCATTGGGTAAGCAATCAAACTGTGAACTTAAATCTGCAACACGGAAGAGGGGATTATAAATTCTGAATGCATTGGTATTTCATGAACCCCTTGATGCAATATTGTGAGGCAAACGATTTCAAACTGACAGCAATCATTCATTATTTAAACAATTTTTATAAATACCAATATAATTGAGGATGATTGAGAATGTAAAGATCGCATTATAAACGACCCTCATTTTTTCCGATTAGAAGAAAGACTGATTAATATGTTTATATTATATATTTCATAGTCGGAAAATTCATTTACAAAACGATTCATAATTGGTATCTTTAATTCTGTATTTGTATTAGATAAACAACGACATATTTTTCTGATAGTTAAAGACTTAGAATCTAATATTGATATATTACCAGATAAAACACATGAGGAGTTTCGATACAAGATTCTGTCTCTGGTTTCTAATTATTTGAAGAAGCCTGGAAAATTTTTAGATTCTGATAGTACTATTCCGAAAAATATTAAACACACTAACTGCTTTATCAACAACAATAAAGATCATGATAACTAGGGCTGATAAAGAGAATGTCACAGTTTGAATTGATAATAACGATTATAAGCATAAAATGACAATGTTACTTAACGATTCTAATATTCACATGAAATTAGATTTTGATCCGATAAAAAATTTGAAGAAACTACAGAACAAAACGTTCAATCGGATCAATGGCTAGAGAATTAAGAAGTTTCTCAATCCCAATATTGTTAATGAAGACCTTATTACAACTAATTGAAATCTAGGTGGAATTCATGGTCTGTCCAGAATACTTACTGGTGACCTAAACACAAACCTTAATGCTACCAGTAATTCAACTAACTATTTAAAATCAGAAGTTCTCTTCGCCAGATTATTTATAGTTCCCCATAATACCATTCACCATACCGATCATTCTAGTACATGGATTGATTTGATGATTGTTGATGATCTAGGCAAGGTGATTTCTTCTACTCAATCTCATTCCTCTCAAATCGTGACCTTACCAGAATTCAATAACAGGTCTCCTCTAATCCCACATCACAAATTTGTTATCTATAGTTTTTGACTTTGCGCCTTTCCATACCTTCAAAGCAAAAAAGAAGTCCACTCCTTGGATTACTTCTTATATCAAAGACTTGATGAAAGAAAGATAGATAAAACGTAGATTGGCTCCTGATAAAAATTTCTCCCTGCAGATCTTTCAACAGCCTTAACGACAGAATCCACAATTCTTTCAAACATCACTCCTTCTTTGTCCTCGGTTGCGCCTACTTTTGATGATACTACATTATTTTTTTCTGAGATATCGCAAGAAACCCTAATTAAAAAACTCTTAGAGGTAACATTAAATGCTCAAGGTTCTGATGGTATGGTATTTCAATGATAATGATTCGTTTAGCTTTACCAATTAGTTAATTTACCATTGGTTTCATTCGCTTGCATATCTATGACGCATCTCTCCAGGTGGGAATATTTCCTGATAGCTGGAAAGAGGAGATTATTCTTTCTGTTCCTAAAATGTCTAACCCTACCTCTCTCAAAAATTTCCGTCCGATATCCATCCTCTGTGCCTTGTCTAAACCTTTCAAATGCATTGTCCATCAGCAACTTACTGCACACATTGAAAATAACAGTTTAATGGATCCAATGCAATCTGGGTTCCGTGCCAGACATATTACACTTACAGCTTCTCTTAAAGTAACTTCTGACTCAAAACTGGCAATTAATAGAAGGGAAATAACGATTGTTTTCCTTTTTGACTTTCCTAAGGCATTTGATACTGTTTAATATGTTTTACTATTAACCAGGCTGAAATCACTTCACCTCTAAAATATGTCTGTTAAATGGTTTGAATGGTTCTCATCCCCTTTGTGGAATCTGAAAGATTTGGGCTATCTTCTCAATCGCCCTCTCACATGGAATGAATAAGTTGCGGATATTTCGAAGAAATAGATATTTCAAAAACTAAAACTTCAATTAATTTTTGGAAAAAGAATTTTCAATATATTTTTATATGCAGCCATATGAGTCTCGATACTCGAGTCTGAGCAACCCTGTATGTGTGTGTGTGTGTGTGTGTCATATGAAAAAGACTGACTGGGACGTTGACGAAAGATTGAAACCTCGAAAAATATAACACACATACTTTTTAGGTTAATTACCAGTGACATAAAACATTGTTATCCTTCTTCAGGTAGCAAACATAAAATTTTAGTTCATTTTTTTCAAATTAATGGGGTAGAGGGTTAGGGTTTACATTGCGCACTCTAAAACACCCTGAGATTGTGCGGCGGACACCTACTGGAGTTTCAGTGACTTCTTCTACAGTCAGTTTTGTAACCTTGCCACTTGCTATGTTTATTTTTGCCCGCCTTCTATGGCCACTAACTTTAGTATACATTCTAGCGAGATGATTATGAGTCTCCAATATAGTAAATACGTCACCATCGGATGTGCATAATACAATTTGTTTTTGGGTTGGCATAGGCGTATACATATTTTGTTCCATACGCATTTCAAGTTGAATATTTGTAGGAAAAGTGTATCTGCGAAGTTCAAATATCCGGTGTGGATTCACGTAGGGAATAAGCCGAATAGATCTAAGTTGTTCCAGTCTACATCCCAGTGCGCCACTAGAAGGAAGCCTTGTAGGAGGAACCATCGACCTGGACCTAACAGGAAGAGGAGACTCGGCAGAAGGGGACTTGGACCTGGCACGGAAAGAAGGCTCGGCAGGAGGAAGAGACCTTTCATGTGAATGATTTCTTTCAGGAAAATTATATGATGAAGAATAAGAAGGTCGGCCACGGGGAACACCGGGAATAGGGGCGACATTCGGTAAGCAATCAAGCTGTGAACTTAAATCTGTAACAAGATTGAGGGAATTACAATTTTGTTCAATACTTTGGTATTTCATGAACCCTTTGTGGCAATATTGTGAGGCAAATGTACATGTCGTAGCCAACAAAATTGTATTTCAAACAAAATAGTGTAATTTTCGACCAAGCATACAAATTTGCAACTAAACAGTTGGGTGATCACAAACTTAATTTTGGATAAAGAATAATGTTTCAGACAAAAGTTGAAGGGAGCAGAGGGGGTCAACTTTTGGCACCAATGACCTTGACCTCGAATTCGATTTCCAAGTTTATTTTAAGGTCAAAGTGATTTTTTTACATGGGAACCGCTACTTCTGACCACAGATTCGTAAAGAGAGGGAAATTTTACGTTCAAAATGATATTTTCATAAGGGCCATGGCAAAGTCGAATGAAGGTCAAATTTGCGATAATGTTATACATTGAGTGTTAGCTCAGAATTGACGTTGGGAACAGGTCAAGGTCATTGGTACCAGCAAATATAAAAGTAGGAATGTTAAATTATTATTCACAATTTGCGTTTATAAATGCAAGATTGAATTGAGAAACAACACTTTTGATACCTCAAGATTTACTGTAAACTGGGATAAAGTGCGAGTATCTTCAGCCAAATGTTTGCTTGTGAAATAACTTAAAAATGTTTTTAAAATTATATATATTATACTATTACATTTACCAATAGAATCGAGGATGATTGAGAAAGTCAAGACTGCAGTATAAACGACCCTCATTTTTCCCAAATAGAAGAAAGACTGATTAGTATGTTTATATTTCATAAATATTCCATAGTCGTTATCTCATGATATATTGTTTAAATACTGTGGCGAATGCATATCTCACAGGTTTTGCGAGTTGATAAATTTATGCTTTGACATAGGGATCTCTTCGATTAAGTATTTATAAAGTTAACGCGAGTGGCACTAAACCCATCATATTTTTGACTTTCTGATAAGAATACATCACGTGAAATCAATAAAATGACCAGATACTGGTCGACCATCTGGGGCACTCATAGGTGAGGACAACTGGACCTGCCCTTTCTGCAGCCCTTCAAAATGAATGTTCATTAGATCAAAGAATCTTTCACAAAATGTTTGACTTTCCAGAACATCTGATTACGATTTGAAATCCCAAATTTACCTATTAATTAATTTATTTGCTTATAATTTCCGCTGAGATAAAATCTCATGTGAAAATGAATGTAATCAGGTATACAGAATACTTCTCATTAAAATTGTGAGAAAGCCGATGTAGCAACGAAATGCTGAGACGCTTGTGGGGAAAATGCAGAAGGCAGTCGGTTTTGCGTTGCTCCGTGTCTTGAGGGTGTACGAGGCTTTCGCTGCATCGTCGTATTGAGTTCATTGCAGAACGTAGTCACCTGTCTTACGTTTGTGAGACGTGGTCACAGCCGAAAGATTAAAGCTTCGAGACTTGAAACACATGGACTCTTTATTTTAATTGCCAGTTACATGAAAAAATTTCTCCGACTTCGAATACATTATACTTCAGTTTTACATTTTTCTTAAATTAATAGTGTATTGTATTGTGATTCAAATTGTACACTATAAAACACCCTGGGATTGTGCGGCGATTATCATATTTATAAATTCCAGCCAGAATATAAGAAGTAACCAATATTGAAAATACGTCACCATTGGATGTTAATAAAACAATTTGTTCTTGGGTTGGCATATACGTAAACATATGCTATCCTATTTGCATTTCAAGTGGTTTATTTGCAGGAAAAGTGTACCTACGAAGTTCAAATATCCTGTGCGTATTCACCAAGGGAATGATCCGAATAAATCATAGTTCTTCCAATCCACATGCTGATCCGTTTGAAGAAGGAAGCCTTGTAGGAGGATCCCTGGTCCTGGCAGGGTTGGGTCTAGATCGGACACGAAGAGAAGGCTCGACTGGAGGGGACCTGGACCTAACAGGAAAAGAAGACTCAGCAGAAGGGGACCCAGACTTAACAGGAAGGATAGGTTCGGCTG